>CM024241.1:31328151-31369559 GCA_013421045.1 Propylea japonica | reverse complement strand
TTGGGATACTTTGTGACTAGTGGGTAACTTGTGACAATACGCAAATCGAAAAAAACTGCCCAATATTTTCCAAGTTTCGCGAGCATAGAGAATTTTTCTGTCGCCGGGCGACAGCACATATCTCAGCCCAATCAAATATATCTTCATAAGTATGGTAGGCCTCTCTAGTAACTTGTAGACTGCCATGAGAAGAGCATACCGATTCTGTCGATTTTTTCAAAGCCGGAAACTTTCGTCTGCACAGCCAAATCAGAAATATTGTCAGTTAAAATCGTAAATAGGTTCATTTGCTTCTGTAGTTATCATATTATATTCGAAATTATAATCAAGAATCATTGATTTTAATATCTTTTTTTTCGAAGAAAACAAAAAAAAGTTCGCAGCATGGGGTAACATTGTGACATGTCACAACGTTTTCCAAATAATTACATATTATGATTTTTTAAAATTTTTTGCATGTAGACTGCGACCAAAATCTTGCCAGAATGCCTTAAACATATAAGAGACGCTTGGGAGCAAGAGCTTACAGAAATCCCATGTTGCTGATAAAGCTGATACAAGATATTTAAAAAAAGGCTGCAGAAAATTTAAAAGCAGTATAAGCTTTTTAAGAGCAACGAATAATAAAGAATTCCATTTTGCCACAAGTTGAGGATTTTGCGTGATTGACTACTGGCAATAACTAAAACAAATTTTGAAGGAAAAGGAAAAAACTGGGAAAATTTTCATTACAAGGGCTTACCTGATCACTTAGAATTTTGTAATCCCAGGAAAATTTTGCAGTTTGTAAATTTGTGAGTGTGTAGTTTATGCCTACTCTCATTCAATCTTAATATTAACCCTTATTTCAGCCCCTTACATGTTTTCGTTCTTGTTCAGAATATTAATTTTTGTTTTCAATGAAAGTTGAAGTTAATTCATGTTTTTTTATCCAAAAAATATGAGCACATACCCTTTTTTATTTTTTGTAATTTTATACTCAAAAGGCAGGGGTATTATTGTGCTCTGATTCGAATAATGCTTGGTCACAATGTTACCCCGAAGCACGGGGTAAAAATTGTGACAATTTCAAATTCGAAAAAGACTACCTACATCAAAATAATTTTTTCATCAATATTGTATTCTCATTGTGTACCGAAAGGACAGATATTTACTGTGTTTTTTTTTTACCTTTTATCTGCTCAAGAAGTGTTTAAAAATATGTGAAAACCTCAAAAACTGTCACAAAGTATCCCCGTTTTACGGTAACTGCTTGTTAGTTTTTATTTTTTCCGAGAAAAGTATCGACTGCATCGAAATTTTGCAAGAGACTTTTTTTCTCGAGAATTGAAATGGAAAACCATGAAATAATTTTATTTTCGTAAATCTATCCCACGGAAACAATTTCTGAAGGAAAGGTTGTTATTTTCAATTCCTAATCATAAAGTTGTGGGATAAAAAAATGGTGTGAGTAACATCAACTTAATGAATCATATTAGATATAGTTATGACTTAGTGTTTTCAGGACTCCTAAAAAAAATTAAAACTGTCAACTCGTCATTGCCTTCCGAAGGTTGTATCTTGGAAGGAAGATCGATTAAAAAAAATAAACTACCCCTGCCTATTTCATCGAGGAACCACCTCCCTAAGTTCCTCGCATTTGTTTACTGACACCCTGTATATCTGTAATTTTGAATAGGTATTAACAATGCAGGTTTCAATTTACTGAAACAATAATATAACCATTCCACATAAAAATCCTCACCATCAAATTAAAAAATGTCTACTATAAACTGATTCAGCCTGCTTGTAAAAATTATCTATCTGCATCTTACCCCAGTCCATATGTGGGTGATCCCAAAAGATTCTAATTCATGAATAACTCCTCTTGATGCTATGACATATGCTATTCCATTGAAATTGCGACTTGATAGATAGAAACCCGTTAGAAAAGAACTTGAATAACTTCATCCTGGAAATTATTACAGACATGGTTATTCAAAAAACAACTTATCAAAAATTTTTTTTCTAGTAGAATGTTAGATTTGGTCAGCTTTATGTAGTAAGACAGTAGTAAGGTTGACCATGCTGAACATGCCGTTTTTAGTTAGGTTAGGTTAGTTAGGTTAGTTTAACACCGGCTCAAAGACATTGTCAATGTTTTGACATCATCTGATGTTCAACATTGAATCCGTAAGTGGTTGATACCACACCATATCACATCGTTTAAGGCTTTTGAAATCTAAGACCTTTGTCTAAGTTTAAGACGCTAAACTAACCCTTGTCTCCGGTTCCGCCATTAGTTCCTTTGGTTGCAGCGTGTCTAGACTTGTCCAAACTATTCAAGCCAATGTTTTAAACTAAAAAATAATATAGCTGCTTCCATTTCAACTTTCCTTGATATTTCTTTATAACCTGTCAGAGTGAAATATCTTTTTGTTCATCAATTGTTGAAGAATAAATTTTCATTTCTAATCTCCATGTTTCTTCATTGTGGTTATTACAATACCTTTGAATTCGTCCTATTTTCGGTGCAAAAATAGCTAATACAAATACTCAACTTGGTGTAGAAATAATTATTATCGGTGTTCAATCGACCACTGAAAAAGAGTTATACTCTATCTGGTGTGAAAAATACCAAATTGGTGATCGCACATGAAATGTTCTTTGTACACCGTAAAAAGAAATTTTTGACACCTTCCGGAAGTCAAATTGCTACAATAGGAAGGCGCATATCAACTACTGCCAGGGTAAAATATATTCACCATCACATTGTCTGAACACTGCACCTATGGTGTTGAATAGACACCAAAATGGTGTGTATAGATATGGGCACCGCCAGTTTTGGTGTCAAATATCCCTAGGTTTTTTTACTGTGTTCAAAAACTGTATGCACCTACTATCTTTCTTCAAATTCGAAATACCTTATGTATGAATAAGCCCATATTTTCAGCATGCATTACCACCTCGTCTCGTGTTCTCATAGAGTTGTTCGTGAAGAAAAAAATTTGCTTCCCAATTTCTCTTAAACGATTCAACGCTATGCAAGCACCCTTAATTTCTTTGTCACCATTCCACAATACGCCTTCACATCCTGTTAAAATTGTATCGAAGGAATTCAAATATCTCCAAAAAACATGCTTCGATATGCTCGAGAGTTCTGTACAAGAAGAATGATACATTTTCAATTAAAATGGAAAATGTATCGTTGTCAATGCT
The DNA here is from genome assembly GCA_013421045.1 of Propylea japonica. Taxonomy (NCBI): domain Eukaryota; kingdom Metazoa; phylum Arthropoda; class Insecta; order Coleoptera; family Coccinellidae; genus Propylea; species Propylea japonica. The sequence goes on along the minus strand of CM024241.1, from coordinate 31,366,361 downwards.
TGTCATTCTTTAATAAAATGAGGATTCGAATGCCATAGAAGAGTCTTGACGAGTTCCCGAGTTATCAGAGAACTCTATGTTATATAGGGTGTGACAACAGCAACGGATCCCAGCAACGGATTTTAAGACGGTATATATGATCGACTGAAACGGCCGTTGCTGGGGATTTTTGATGTCGATCGTTTATTGGATCTCGTAGAACACGATGTATATAGTGAAATAATTTGTGACCCTCGAAGTCCCCCGTACTTGCCCCCAAAGTTAGAAAATACAGACATCGACTAAAACGACCGCTGCTGGGGATTTTTTGATGTCGATCGTTCATTTAGATCTCGTAGAACACGTGTATATAGTGAAATAATTTGTGACCCTCAAAGTCCCCCCGTACTGGCCCCCAAAGTTAGAAAATACAGACATCGACTAAAAACGTCCGTTGCTGGGGATTTTTTGATGTCGCTTGTTTATTTAGATCTCGTAGAACACGATGTATATAGTGAAATAATTTGTGACCCTCAAAGTCCCCCCGTACTTGCCCCCCAAAGTTAGAAAAATACAGACATCGACTAAAACGAACGTTGCTGAGGATTTTTTGATGTCGATCGTTTATTTAGATCTCGTAGAACACGATGTATATAGTGAAATAATTGTGACCCTCAAAGTCCCCCCGTACTTGCCCCCAAAGTTAGAAAAATACAGACATCGACTAAAACGACCGTTGCTTGGGATTTTTTGATGTCGATCGTTTATTTGGATCTCGTAGAACACGATGTATATAGTGAAATAATTTGTGACCCTCAAAGTCCCCTCGTACTTGCCCCCCAAAATAGAAAAATACAGACATCGACTAAAACGACCGTTGCTCAGGATTTTTTGATGTCGATCGTTCATTTAGATCTCGTAGAACACAATGTATATAGTGAAATAATTTGTGACCCTCAAAGTCCCCCTGTTCTTGCACCCCAAAGTTAGAAAAATACAGACATCGACTAAAACGACCTTTGCGGGGGATTTTTTGATGTCGCTCATTTATATTGATCTCGTAGAACACGATGTATATAGTGAAATAATTTGTGACCCTCAAAGTCCCCCCGTACTTGCCCCCGTTTCCCCCGTTTCAATTAAAATTCGAGCACAGATGGCACAAAACATCAAAATATTTGTGGTTCACCCAAACTGCAAATGACGGCCATTTGCCTCACTTTTTTCTACGTGACAGTAAGGAAGTTCGACGTCCAGTTAGTATTATAGGTCCATGTTTTAAATAGTGAAAGCATTATTATTCTATTGAAATCAACCAATATTAAACTCATACTTCGGAGCTAATTTCGTCCCCGTTCAGGACAAAATGCAAGGAAGTTGTATCTAAATTAGTATTCGTTTTGAAGAGTTCGAGCTCCTGAGCTGTTCCAGCGCTTGTGCGCAGCCAATGGCAATCCGTATTTCGAGCTTTTGAGTTACTCAGGAGCACGAAATACTTCAAAACGAATAGGCTAAAACAGAGCACCTATGGATGGCCATTTCGTCCTTGTTAGGACTCATCAGCACAGGATAGCTTTGAATGATACGAGATATTTCATGGCAACTTCATTAAGGTACAGGGTCTCTATAAATGATTGTAACAGCGCAGTTGGCTTTGGATTATGCAAACCACAGAATTCTGTGATCATGCTATGCTCTGATTAGTTAGAGATTGGTATTCTGCAATTCAAAGCCAACTGCGCTATTACAATCATTATAAAGACCCTGTATAAATATGTATAGGTACCGATCTCTAGTTCCATACGAAAACCTTCTTCATAGCATGAACCTTGAACGAAGTAACGAGATGTTTACCATTTGTCGCATTGATTGAAGCATTCTTGCATTTCGTAAATTATCATTATACACAGTGGAATATGTCAAACTGTCAAGGCCAACCGACGGCTTAAACTTTCGTGAACGGACTATAATAAACTGTCATTCACCTTTTAGTGTTCAGGGGCGTTTTCCTGAAAACGGTTAGCGATGTCAATTGCAGTAGGAGATTAAATTTGTCAAAACTAACTGGGTATTTAATTGTGCTATCGAAAATACGAAATTCTATAGCTATAGTCGATTCTAAAAATTAAAAAAAAAATTAATTTATTTTTGAACTTTGACATATCGTATTTCGGTAACGAAGCCGTTTCGGGCCCATATTTAAATGAAATTTTCTTCTTAAAATCAGCTAATTTAGAGGTTTGATGAGGTTATTCTGAAAATACTCGTATAATACACTAGTTTTGCGAGCTATATTCTGCGCATATGTAGATAAAATTTAGAATTTTAGCCTTGTCTCAAAAGACGCGAAGGTTGGGGTCAGGGACTTTCAGGGTAAGTAGAGTAGGATCAGAATATAGTCCGTTCAAAGTTTGAGCCGTCGGTTGGCCATGACAATTTGGAATATTCCATGGTGTACAGTAAAATTTTGTTGTTTATTTCGTGTCACATTGATACGCAATGTTGACAATATTACATAGAGACTCTGATAACTCTGTAGCTCGTCGGACGAGGCCGGGTACATTCGGCAACGATGACTTTATTTTACGTTATGACGGCAAATACTGCCAACTACAGATAAATAAACCAAACGCCTACTACGTTCTCAAACTTTCGTGAATGGGCTATACCTGGTTGATTTCGTTAATGAGCTCAATCGATTAAATAGTTGGCAGATTTTGATGATATGAATATTATTTTCGAATTCTTAATCACTAGAGATCCGATCCGGTTTTGAATATTATTTTGAACTGCTTAATAACAATATAGAGAATTGTGCATGGGAATTATTTACAAGATATTTTTCAATGTATTAAAGCTCTTCGAGCAGAACAAATGCACGAAAAGTATCTGACAGGAAAATCAGAGTTATCTGAAAGAAAGTTGGGAAAAATGCATTTTTAAAGTTTAATAATGTATTCTCGAGTAGTCTGAGAAGTTGTTTGCAGACAAAAGTGGGAGAAACTTTTTGCAGGCAAATAGGTGCGGTGCAAATAAGAAAAAGCGAAACTAGAACAGCTCATCGAAAATCGACTTTCATGACTTTTATGCATTCGCATAACGATTCTCATAAGTCATATAAAGTTATATCGTATCCATAAGAAAAACGAAAATATGAATCATATCTCAGTCATTATATTTGTAGTAATTCGAGTATACCAATGGATATCAATAATAAAAGTTTCTGTTTAATTTCGAGTTCAGAGCAGAAACAGGAGCGGATATAATTAGTTAGAGTCGAAATTACCGAAAACAAAAGAAGACAGAGGAAAAAAGACCATCGTAATGTGCATACCTTTTCTATATCTAGGATTCATTGACCGATTTGTCCCGCCTTATTCAGTGAAATACGCCGAACTGTTCTTGGAATATGACTTTTTTTGAAAATCTTTTTTGTTGATGTCAACTTATATCAGGGCCAAAGAATATGGAACTGTTAGTCTATTGGACCAAGCGCAGAAAATATTTTTTCCGCCGACCTCGTGATTTTAATGTGTACGAAATTGAGCATTAATGACCCATTTTAATGCTCAATTTTTTAAGCCATTTTTGTGCAATCCTCATGGCAACCGTTCACAAAGTATTCAGAAGCACTACGAGAAATGTCAAAACTCTACTGGAACATTGATACACAAAAAATTTCACTATGACAACTGTATGTCTTGTGCAAAATGAAAATGTATTTCAATTAAGAATCCATACACAATTCATATTGAGATCGTCGGAAAAATCTCGGTTATTAATCGAGCGACTAATGGTCTCGAACTATTAAAGCGTGAGCGGAGCGAACGCTTTAATATATCTTGACCATTAGTCGCTGTCTTCAATAACCTAGTTGATTAAATAACTATTATTTTTTGACATCAAAACGAAAAGTATTCGATCAGTAAAACCAAAGTTTCTGAAAAGAAAGTTAGGAAAGTTAGGAAATATTGGTTGGTCCAATAGAGAAACAGAGGTCAATATTATTTGGCCTGAAAAATTTTCTTGCAGACTACTTCTGCCGGATTACTCAAGAATACATTATTAAAAGTGAAAAATGCAAGAAAGTTTTTGCAGGCCAAATAATATTGACCTCTGTTCTCTATTTGGACCAACCAAATATTTTTTATTCTCTGAAATCAAAACGAAAAGTATCAGATCTACAGGGTAATCTGAAATGAAAATTGGGAGAAATGCATTTTTTACGTTTAATAATGTATTCCGAGTACACTGATAGAGATAGTTCCCTGAACAAAGTCGGCAAGAATGTTTTTGCAGTCAAATAAGTGCCAAATACAATGGGATATCAATTCTTCCGATAGGACAAGAAGAAGCGTAACTGGAGCAGCTTATCGAAAATCAATTTTCATGAACATACGAACATTATACAGGGTCTCTATAAATGATTATAACATCGCAGCTGGTGTTGTACTATTATAAATATTTATATTCTAATTCTGGTGTGAATTTGATTTAAACAAACGATACTGAGAGTTTAGGTGGTCATTCCGATAGAAATTGAATAATGTGACTGGAATTATAAATTTGTAGACTTTGCATGAGAAACGACAAGATAAAAAATTTTCAACCCTACGATGTTACAATCATTTACAAAGACCCCGGATAAATGTGTTTTCATACTGTTCGAATTTCTCACACAAAGCTTCTATGTGTATTACTACGCATAATGATGTCATTATAAAATTCAAGTATTGAAGGTGTCGATAAAAAATATCCTTTTTTCCAACCATCAAAAAATGTTGACTTTTTTGTACAATTTTCAGGTGCAAAAGTCATAAATTCCCTTACCGTACAAAAATTTGCTCGTTGCTCAGCAACACTTTTAATCCTAGGATTTAAAAACGCTACTTTAATCCTTGGATTAAAAGTAAATGATTTGAAGTCTACTTGACAATCACTGTATGATTCTGTGTTCAATTCATAACCAAAATAATGTAATTTTGACTTGGTTGGAGAAAAAATAGTAGAGTAAAGTTTCCTAATATCGGATACCTTTTTTAAAAAAATTGATATCTTCCGTTTTATTATCTTAAAACTTTATATTGTGGAAAGAAAGTGAAATGGAGTTTACAGAATGATATATTCGAAAAAAAAACAGAAAATTCTAACATGTTTAGGAAAAAATTAAAGTTTTCAAAATGAGTCATTTTTTGCAGAGTGAACAAAAGTGTTCCTAATACCGGATACCCTATCTGATATTAGGAATACTTTTTTTGACTCATGTTTGTTCATCCGTGAATGCAGAAGTCACAAATATAATTTTTTTTTTTGTCTATATTTGCACAGGCGGAGTGAGCCCACTTGAAACATTTTGCGCACTTGATCCATTGTTCTCCGGCTTGGTCTTCAGAAAACAATACACAGCAAAATAAACACTCGGCATCCTCGTCTCCAGTGTCACAGTCCATATCAGAATCGTCGTCCAGAACATTTCTTCTTCATTATCATCCGATGAGTCGCTGGATTCTTGGTTTTTATATTTTCTGCTGGACTTGACCATCTGTTTATTGTTGGGGAGTGCCTTCTTACCTTTATTCTTTTCAGCTCTGTTTGGATGTTTCTCGACTGCATTCAGCTTGGGCATTTTTTTCTGGCACTTTTTTTTTCTTTTTGCTCAGCTAAGCTTGCTTCTAAGGCATCTTTATATGGGGTACTCGTGATCAAGCTGCTGATCCGCGTCTCGATTTATGTTTCTCATTATCGCTCGATGAAATGAAGTAGACGGCAGAGGGTCAATTTCGTGGGCTTTACTCTAGGGGTGGTTTGCATCGACATTCCACTGCAAGATGGTTTTTCTGATACGTTTGTCATAAGCAAGCTTCTCATTGGTAATGCTCTCTGGAGGTGTCACATGTTCTATGTGCATTTGTTGTGGTTGGGGTGTCTTGCATCTTTCTATCTGGTGATGAATGGCAAAGTCATGTTCTTGAAAAATGTGCCTATTGAAGGGAAAAATTCCATTTTTTCGAAAACCATTCGTTGCTATTTCAGCGGTAGCACATTTTAAGTATGATCTCCCCAGCAACTCACAAATCTGATAGCAGATACAGTCCTTCCACGGTTATTTGGATGTTTCAACCAATTTTCTATCTCACGCGAATAGTAGGTCTTGAGCGGACCATAAACGCAAGGTCAAGCGGCTGCATTTTATGAGTGGAATGGGGCGAAAAGACTAATTATTCGAACATGATTTTGTCTGGCCAAATTTATGACATCAGCGTTGCGCGTATGGGAATAATGTCCGTCCAGAACCAATATAACTGGGTCATCTTTTGTTGGTTTCACTTGGTCGATGAAATGTTGCAACCACTTGGTGAATATATATACCCCTGAATCCACCCAGAAATATGACATGCAGCAATTGTACCTGGGGAGCACCGTTCAGAAGTTCAGCCTTCATGTTCTTTCTTGGAATATTACCATTGGAGGTACAAAACTACCTGCAGCGCTCATACACGTAACTACTGTTACTAGAGCTCCTCTTTCTGCAGATGTTACAGCTCCAACTTTTTTTTTTCCTTTCAAAGTTATTATTCTGTTATGCCTAGATACAGAAGTTATTCCTGTTTCATCTACATTATAGATCCTGAAGGGATTGAATGCAATTTCCTCCAGCAATGGTTCTAAGATATCGAAGAAGATGTTCACGTTTTTCTTCTGTGAACCCTTTGATTCGAGCAGTGGATAGGCCTTGTGGTTTTCTGAAGGATAATTGAGGATGTCTCCTCAAAAATGAACGCATCCTTTTGTAACCTGCTTCATGACTGTGTTTTGAAAACGAGTGTTTCAGGTTATTTTGTATTGTTAACTGAAATACGAGTCTTCGGATATCAGAAGCTCGCAAACCATAAAATCTCCGGTCCATTTCTAGACAGTGCTGAACTAAATCCTCTTCGACCTTCAGGCAACTTTGGTCGTCGACCTAACCTCACGTTTATGAGTTCCTCAGGAGATTTGGTTTTATTTTTGACATAATCTTCCAACGTACTTTTTGGAACATTAAACGTCTTAGAAGCCAATAGATACCCCATTTCCTTATTCCGAACTGCATTTACAGCCCGAACTTGCGTCCTGGTCCCACTTCTTACGTTTTTGTTGTTGATTCGGACATCGTATCTCCGTACTGAAAGTCAAGAACAGATCTCAAAAGAATTGCCTATATATCGGATATCCGATTTTAGGGTTATTTAGCTATCCGATATTAGGAATATATTCACTTTTTCAGGTTAAATTATCAAAAAAAAAGTAAGTCAACTACTATCGATATGAATTGCATCCTCAGAAACTACATCATTTTAGGAATCTGTTGAACTATCAAATCAAATTTAACCGCTTACCTTAAGCTAGTTTACACTACCTCAAAGTCACTACTTAGAAAACTCGAAACATCCACTTCAACGTTTTTTTATCTGCTGCCATCTACGAGTTTAATGAGTGCACCAAAATGTTATACCGTGCTTGAATTGAGGATGTAACTAGAACTATGTGGTAAATTTTCAGCTGTTAATTACAGGTTTCTATAAAACATTGGTATCCGATATTAGGCAAGTATCCGATAATAGGCCACTTTACTCTATATATTATTCGGATTAAAAGTGCCTATTTTAACTCGCAATTTGCATTCGCTCGGCTACGCCTCGCAACTGCAAATATTGCTCGTAAAAAAAAGGTGCACTTTTAATCCTTATAATATAATATACTATTTCTCTCATCTCTTAGGACTAAAAAGTTTTATTTCATTGACCGATTGGCCCACCCTTATTCAGTAAAATTTCAGTGAATTTACGTCCAACAGTTTTGTGGTATAAAATCATTTAAAAAATTGTTTTCAATGTCAACAGAAAAACTGTGGCACGCTATTGAAACAAGCGCAGAAAACTATTTTCTCCTGATATATATATATATCTCCGGGTTCATAGCGTCCTACGCCTTCCGGTTCCTAATCTCCAAGCCTTTCTATCTTGCCAGTCCCCTGGATGTAGATTTCTTTCGGACATAGCCTTTTTCTATTCCCTCAAACCACGTTTTTTTTGGGCCTTCCTCTCTTTTTTCTTCTGGTGGTGTCCATTTCAGTATCATCTTTGGTAGGCCGCTCGTCGCACATTCTTTCCACATGCCCGTACCAAATCAGCTGTCTTCTCTGGATTTCATCTATGATGGTTCTTTCAACTTGCATATATTTTCTGATCGTTTCATTTCTCACTTTGTCCATTTTTGGATTTTCCTGCAGATCGTCGCCAGAAATCCATCTCAAGGGCCAAAAGTCGACGTTTCTACACCCTTAGTCAATTGCCACGTCTCACAGCGTATAGCACTATACCCTCAAAGATGGAATTATATATTTGATGTTTTTTCTCCCGCGAAATGTTTTTGGACCACAATATTGAGTTCAAACATCCAATGACCCTTCTACTTCTACCTTCAATATTCTCAGCTCAATCTCAGTTTCTGTCGGTCGGGTGTGATCAATTTGAGCACCCAGGTAAGTATATTCACTACATGTTCCAATTCTATGTTGTCTTCCAAGTGTAAACTATCTGCTTTCTGCCCAATGCATAAATATTTGGTTTTCGTTTTATTCACAGACAGTCTCCACTTTTCGTATTCGGCGAAGAGTCTTGTTGCCATAATTCTAAGTCTTCCTTGTCTTGGGCCACTACCACCTGATCGTATGCGAAATGAAGAGTGTACAAAGTTTTTATATCGTTAAGTTGTATTCCCATACCACTGCAAGATTTTCTCCATTTCCGTAGCGTTTCGTTCAGATATATTTTGACAACGTGGTGGACAGACAGCATCCCTGTCGTAAGCCTTTTGATATTGTAAAACTTTCGGACATTACTCTTACCTAGCTTTATTTCGAGATGTTGCCTGATTATAGAGCTGTTTGATGGCTTGTATGACTGTGTTATTTATTGAGGACATTTCTAAAACTTGCCAGAGCTTTGGGTAGGGACATTGTCGTAGGCTTTGTTAGATCGACATTTTCTCCTGATACTTTTTCTAAAAATCAGAAGAAAGTATCCGCAAGGGCGGATTTAGGGCGGGGGGGGGGGGGGGGTAAATGGGGTGATATTTCCCCCCCATGAACATCGAAAACCTAAAAAAAAAGTTACCCAACGTGGTGCACATATTTTCATTGTTTTGTTTTTTTACTAATATTACTTTACTACTATTTTCTCTTATTATATTATTCCTCCCAAATATTTTGATTAATTTTTTTTCAAGTTTGAAACTGATTTATCGACCTTGAATCATTAGTACACCCCCCCCCCCATGAAAAAAAAGCTATATCCCCGCCTTGAGTATCCGATGAGGAAAATCAGAGTTATCTGAAGGGAAAGTTGGGAAAAATATATTTTTTCACATTTGAAAATGTATTCTCAAGTAATTTTGTAGAAGAAGTTCACAGACAAACTTATGGAAGACAGTTTTTGCATGCTAAAATTGCCAAATATAATGGTACCTATATCATCTATTCTTTCGATAGGTCAAGATGAAGCGGAACTAGAACAGCTTATCCGAAAATCGATACATGAACGTACGAACATTTTATAATTCTGTTTGAATTCTCACAGAAAGCTTCTATGTGGATTATTATCTAGAAAATAATTAAATATTGTGTTTAATATCTCGACGGCATATATGTTCGTCTGTAATCGTTCGCATAACGATTCTTCATAATTCATTATGACCTTGTGTTGTACCCATAAGAAAAACAAAAAATGAATCAAGCTCAGCAATTATCTATCGTAGGAATGGTAATCTACTGGATATCAAAAATAGAGATTTTCTGTTTTCTTTTCAAGTTCAGAGCACAACAAGAAGCCGAGATAATGCTTCAAGTCGAAAACAAAAGAAGACAGGGGAATGTGTATACTTTTCTTTCTCTCATCTCTCAGGATTAAAAGTTGTAGTTCATTGACCAATTTGGCCCATCCTTCTTATTGTGGAAATTGTGTGAATTTCAGTGATACGTTGAATAGTTCTTGAGTATAGAATTTTTTTAAAACATTTTCTTGTTGATGTCAGCAATTATCAGAACCAAAGAATATAAAACTCTGATCTTCTATTGAACGTTTATTATTATTTAATTATAAAAAGCAGAACGAAATTACTCGATCAGAAAAATCACAGTTATTTGAAAGGAAAGATCAGAAATGTATTTTCACGTTCAATAATATATTCTGTAGTAATTCGAAAGAAGTAGTTCGCAGACAGAAGTCAACAAGAAAGTTTTTGTCGGTGTTCACAACAGGTGACGTGAAAGTGAAAACTACAAAATTTTCATTTTCAGTTCAATAAGCGTAATATTATATTTATTTGTTTTCCCATTTCACATCCGGGAATTTGTCAGTTGCATTGTGTCTCTCGTTTCTTTCATTTCATGGCGAAAGCATATATCTTTTTCTGATGAAAACGTAGTCTTCTATATTCCTTCGTGAAGATATATTACTCTGCTTTTCATTATTATCGATTTATTATGTACTAAATAAAGCATTAAATTAATTTACCGATTTTTAATTGTGCTTTCAAAAATGTTCAAACTACGCGAGTTCATTATGAGGAACTCAGTGCGATCGTTTTAGTTACGAATAAAGAACTGCTACCATTTGTATTGTTTTAAATAGCAAGGATAAGTGTGCTCCATTTAACTCTTAGCAGCATTCTATACCAAGAGGGATCCTTCACCCCATGTTCGTTTGTCGAGCTCGATCAATCTGTTCATGGTAAGTGGAGACAACATCAGATCCAGTTTGATTCATTCTGCTGAAATTGGTAAGAACTTATATGTTTTTTTAATATATTTTTCTTTCGTTTGTGTTGGGAAATTTTTATTATAAAATCCACTTCTTTCATATATTTTTTTCTATTATTAGAACTCTATCCAACAGCAGACCAATAAGTGCCAAATACAATGGGATATCAATTCTTCAGATAGGACAAGAAGAAGCGGAACTGGAACAGCTTATCCAAAATCGATTTTCATGAACGTAAGAACATTATAATCATAATATCGTTTTCTTACTGTTCGAATTCTCACAAAAGCTTCTATGTTGATTACTATCTAGAAAATAATGAGATTTTTTGTTTCATTTTTGCCGGCATAATAATGTCGCCTGCAATCGTGCAAACATGAATTGTATCCATAAGGAAAAAGAAAACATGAATCATAGCTCAGCAATAATCTATTGTAGTAATTCGAGTATACCATCTGGATATCATAGGGGAAGGTGAGGTATATTGATCCCCTTAAGGGGAAAATTTTAATTGTGGCTGAAGTTGAAGGCAAAACCGCAAGATTTCAATTGTTGAAGGTAGTGAATTTACTTTACTTTGTATCTGCCTACTTATTATTCATTACATCTATGTAGTTTTTTTGTATTAGATATTTTTGTAAAAGTTTAGTAAAGGATCATTTAATACACCCCTGTGGATAAAATGATCCCTGGGGTAGGGCCAAAATGATCCTAGGGATCATTTTGTACTATAAGTTAATAAAGATCAAATGAAAATGAAATAAAAAACTCTGCTGTTTATTTAAATGATAATATGTATTGTTCATAACAATTTAAGTATGTAAGCAAGTTACACAAATCAAAAATATTCGATGGGTTGAAAAATAATATTTTCTTGGGCGTTTCTCAAAGTCGAGAGAAATTCATCCACCACATTCTGATCTGGATGTCTACGTCTAAATCCACGAAGCAATTCAAGTCCAGCTTTTCCTTTAGCTTCGAAAATTGATGCGGGTAAATTATTTTTTCTGCCATTTTTGGTGAGCTGAGGTTGAGAAATCCTGAGTGGTCAGCCCGTATATTATTCTGGACTCCATGTCAACAAGTTCCAGTTCTTGTTCCAGGTTGAACACTGTTTGTTTGCTACCTAACTTTTTAGCTGAGCCTACAGTTATTTCATTTTTACCTTTGGCTCTTCTTTCTAATACCATCACAGGGACCTCAAATTCTCTTTTCGCGGTTTTGTAAGCCATGCCATCTCTAATGCCTTTTGCATTGTTCTTCAGGCCTCTTTGGCGATTAGTTTTACGTTTATAAATTCTCGGCATGATCTGTAAACAAAAACTATTGATGGGGTAAAATGATTCCAGGGATCATTTTAGACACACAGAAGGGATCATTTCACCCCAAATACCAAATTACAAAATATCGATCAAAACAAAACCTTCACATACCGCGTGCGATGATCGAACATTGCTTAAATTAGCTAACTGCTACTAATACCCGCAAATAAAACAACATTTCAGTAAACACTTACCTACATGTTAAAAAACTAAAGTCCAAAAACATGCTTACCTTAGATCAGAGCCCAACTTTTTGATTATTTTTTAATAAAATCACGCCATGCACTCGCACCGCATTGACATTTTACAGGTAACTCGCAGGGGCGCAGGGGAACATGTTTCATCTGTATTTGGATAGATGGTACAAGCTGTTTCTGATTTACGGCGGGGGATCATTTGACCCTTAGGGATCGTATTACCTCACTTTCCCCTAATGAAAGTTTCTGTATTCTTTTCAAATTCAAAGTACAAACAGAAGTGTTGATAATGGTTTAAGTCATAATGATCGAAAATAAAAAAAGACAGAGGAAAAAACACTTTCGAAATGAGTGATATACGTCAAACAGTTCTAGGAGTATGGAAGTTTTTGAAAAACTTTTTTGTTGATGTCAATAGATATCAGGGCCAAATAATATGGAACTCTGTTCCTCTCACGGATCAAGCGCAGAAAACATTTTTCATTTTCCAAAATCAGAAAGTATCTGATCAGATAAATTACAGTTATCTGAAAGGAATGTTGAAAAAATTGTATTTTTCACGTTCAGTAATCGTCGCTTTAATATGCAAATCACATAAGTACCAGAACCCAAAGTTTATAGGAGAGGAAAAAACTGTAAATCTGTGGATGTGCTTAAGTGATTTTTTTATATTCTTAGCTAATAACGTTGCGGGTTTCGTCAGCTAGAAGATTTTTGGAGTTATGTGAATTTCTGCACAGGTGCACACAAAGCTCCTTGACATAACTCAAATTCTCAAATTCACCCAATAGTGGACTTATGTAATTTGCATATTAAGCCGACGTAATGTATTCCTGAGTAATCTGAGAGAAGTAGTTCCGAGACAAAAGTCTGCAAGGAACTTTTTACAGTCAATCAAGTCACAAGTGCCAAATATATCATTTCTTCAGATAGGACAAGAAGAAGCGGAACTGGAACGGCTTGATGAAAATCGATTTTCATGAACGTAAGAACATTATATAGTTTTGTTTTCTTACTATTCGAAATCTCACAAAAAGTTTTTATGCGGATTACTTTCTAGAAATAATTTTTGAGCGCTCGTTCTACTTTAACGAGTGCTATATCATTCTGCCCAAATGTAGGTATATATGTTATTTCAAATTTTGTCCGAGAATGGTCTCAAACGACAAGGTTAGACTCCCTGCCCTACTCCCTGAAGACGAATTCGTGGTAAAATTCAATTCTGTCCGGGGAGTCGTCCGTCCGTCAGTGTGTCCGTCCGTCAGATTGTCATAGAGACTTGAGATTTTCAGTTCGGTTTCCAAATGCCTCAATTAAGTACGTCAACCAGCCAAATCGTACAGCAAGCCTCATGCCAAATTTTGTGACCATAGTGTTAACAGAACCATAGAAAATTCAATTGAAATATTGAAAAAAGAATCTTCAATTTTTCATAACAAGATTCGAGTGGAATTTATTTGTGGATGAAAATGGTATACTGAATGTTCATGCAGAATTTCAAAACTATAGAATTTAATTATTTGAATTGTCCAGTTTGTACATCTTTCATTTTTTGAATAATTTCCAGAATATAATTTCGATCGTGCTGAGATTCTGCATTTATTTATTTACTATCAATCTGAAGTTTTATAAGTACAGAATATTTTGGTAATAGAGCCTCATTGCTCCACCAATAAACGAGCGCTCAAAAGCAGCTGCTCAGAGGATTCTTAAATTTTTTTGTAGTTTATTGAACTTCGAACAGTTCTTGGAGTCTGGAATTTTGTGAAAATCTTTTTTGTTGATGCCAACAGAAATCAGGGTCGAAGAATATGGAACTCTATTCCTCTATCGGACTAGGCGTAGAAAACAGGTTTTATTCTCTAAAATCAGAACGAAGTTCATCCGATTGGGAAAATCAGACTTATCTGTAAGGAAAGATGCATTTTTCACGTTTAATAATGTATTCTTCAGTAACCGAGAGAAATAGTTCCCTGAACAAAGTCCGCAAGAAAGTTTTTGCAGGCAAATAAGTGCCAAATACAATAGGACATCAATTCTTCCGAGAGAACAAGAAGAAGCGTAACTGGAACAGCTTATCGAAAATCGATTTTCATGAACGTACGAACATTATATAATTTTGTTTTCTTTAGTGTTCGAATTCTTACGAAAAGCTTCTATGTGGATTACTATCTAGAGAATAATGACATTTTTTGTTTCAGTTTTTCGCCGGCATATTTGGAAGAAACCATGGCTCGCTATTGAAACAAGCGCCTAAAAACAATTTTCATTCTCCTGATACTTCATCTAAAAATCAGAAAAAAATATCCGATCACTAAAATCAGACTTATCTGAAAGGAAAGATGGAAAATATGCATTTTCACATTTGTTATGTTATTGATCAGATTTTACGATGTAATTCATTTAATTTATCGATTTCGTACCCTTACCTTTAAATTTCAGTGATTTACGTCAACAGTTTTCAAGGTATGGAATCATTTGAATAATATTTTTTTGTATATCGAAGACACAATACAAGGTGACGGAGGAGGAAATACGATTGAAAGGTACATACATTTTTTATCATCTCTTAGGACTAGAAAGCTTCATTTATCTATTTGGACCATCCAGTACAGTGAAATTTCAGTGGAACAAGTCGAAAATTTTCTGAAGTATGGAATTTTTTGAGAAACATTCTTTCCAATTTCTACTTTATTTGGCCAAAAAATGTGGATCTGTTCCTTTATTTTATAGGCGCAATCGCAGCAAATAGTTTATTCCCCTAAAAATTTCTACAAAAATCAAGAAGAAAAGATCCCATCAGGAAAACAGATATCTGAGAGTCAAGTTTGGAAAAGTGTATTTTTCAAGTTAAATAAAGTATTCTGGAGTAATCCAGAAAGAGTAGTCCACAGACAAAAGTCTGCAAGAAAGTTTTTGCAGGCAAATAAGTGCCAAGTACAATGGGTTATCTATTCTTCCGATAGGACAAGAAGAAGCGGAACAGGAACAGCTTATCGAAAATCGATTTTCATGAACGTACGAACATATAATTCTGTTTTCTTCTGTTTGAATTCTCACAAAAAGCTTCTATGTGGATTACTATCTAGAAAATAATGACATATTTCTGTTTCATATTTCGCCAGCATAGTACCTAATATGGTCGTCTGTAATCTTTCGCATAACGATTCTTTATAATTCATTATAAACTTGTATTGTATCCATAAGAAAAACGAAAATTAACCTATTATAGGCATGGTGTACCCACTGGATTTCAATAATAGAAGTTTCTGTTTTTTTTTCAAGTTCAAAGCACAACAGAGGCCGAGATAATGGTTAAAGTCGAAATTGTCGAAAACAAAAGAAGACAGGGGAATGTGCATACTTTCTCCATCTCTCAGGATTTAAAAGTTGTAGTTCACTGACCAATTTGCCCACCCTCCCTATTCAGTGAAATTTCAGTGACATCGTCGAACAGTTCTTGGAGTATGGAATTTTTTGAAAAACTTTTTGTTGATGTCAGCAAATATCAGGAGCAGAGAATATGAAACTCTGATCCTCTATTGAACATTTATTATACTCTAAAATCATGACGAAAATCACTCGATCAGAAAAATCAGAGTTATCTGTAAGAAAAGCTAGAAAAATGCATTTTTACGGTCAATATGTATTCTTGAGTAATCCGGCAAAAGTAGTTCGCAGACAAAAGTCTGTAAGAAAGTTTTGCAGGCAAATAAGTGCCAAATACAATGGGATATCAATTCTTCGACAGGACAAGAAGAAACGGAGCTGGAAGAGCTTATCGAAAATCGATTTTCATGAACGTACGAACATTATATAATTTGTTTTCTTACTGTTCGAATTCTCACAAAAAGCTTCTATGTGGATTACTATCTAGAAAATAATGACATTTTTTAGTTTGAGTTTTTCGCCGGCATAATATTGTCGTCTGTAATCGTTCGCATCCGCTAGACTTCGTTGCCGCAGTGTAACAACTTCAACGCTGAACGTTAGTCTCTCGGTGTCCTGTAGGATGTAGGGTTATATCCGGATTTTCCAAAGAGCGGTTTTGCGGCGCCTGCTTTATGTTTTTCCTGCGGTTTCGTATACTTATGGTCAGTGAGGACAAGAATTTCAATCTTGTAGTGTTCGTGAGTGTTTGTCGTTAACTCTGAGATATTTGGTGGTTATATTTATGCATATATGTTGACAATATAGTTTGCGGACATTTCGATGTCAATCGTCCTTGATGAAGGTAAGCTCGATTAAAGTTCTACTCAACTTAGAATAGTCAGGTATATAGCTCTTACCATAATTTATAATAAGGAAGATGGGTTTCTCGATGTTGTTTTGAAAATTGGAAAGCTCTAATGAAATTTTGTCATAAACCTCTTAACCTACGAGTTTTTTAGCCTTTTGTGAGATTTAAAATCTTCTTTTCATGAAGTATTAAGTGACTATTTTGATTGTATAGACAATGAAAAGGTAGGTATTACATTAATACTGCAAAAAGTTGTTCCATTATAATTCAAATATTCTCCGGGAAATATTTATTAAAAAACAATTGAATTATGAGACCTTGTTTTTTTCTCAAAACTACATTGTATTATGTATATTACAAAACCACTGAGAAAAACCTCAGTAGACACCTCTTGCCCTTGTATACCTAAATTCAGTGATTGAAGGCTGCGAATTGCAATTTTTTCGAAATACAATCTGAAGTATTCATAATCGAAAGGATTATTTCTAGTGAAATCAATTTCCTTTTTTCGTTTCTTCTTATTTTCAGTTTTTAATTTTTCATCTGGAAAGACGAAACAACAGGAACAGCAAAAACAACAAGAAAGAAATGAATGATTCGAATATATCTCTGTGTCTCAAATTATAGTCTCATTTAAAATTTCCCTTGCAATGTCTTCGCAAAAAGCTGGCTAGAGCTAGGAGGGTTTATCAAACTAGACTCTCCAAGTGACCTCAGATGTTCAAGGAACTGTCTATAGATCCCTAACACTAAGTAATCATCTCCAATAGATTCCAACACGGTATTTTGCCCTGAATATTAAATTCAATTTTAGAATAATGATATAACACTTGAGACGAACTTCGGTCAAAATGAAATGATCATTGATGATAAGCTCAAAATTTAACAGGTAAGTATTTTTTTTTTATACTGATTCTCGACATAATTCTTAATAAAGATAATCGAAAACATAAATTTAGAATGATTTTCCTCGACTACTACTACTTTTTCCGAGGGAAGTGATATATTAGTTTTATTTTACATAGATATATGCGCATTCGCCATTTTGTACAAGTTGCACAATCAAAGATTACAAAGTTTGCTTGAGCATAATTGATAATTATTCACTTATAAGATTTATCTATATATACTTTCTATATTGAGTTTTATTATCCTTGAAAATACTGATATTTTCTTTGAAAAGATGGATTTGTTTCGAACTGATGATTTATTAATTGGACAATCTTATGAATACTAATGTTTGTCTGTTTACTGCGTGGAATCCTCACATTTTAAATCTTTGGTTTTTCGAAATATTTGAGAGGAAAAAAAAACAATATTTGTTAGGCCCAAAAAAATATAATTTGAATAACTATGATGATTTTAAGTGGTATACGAACATAGCTTTTATATTGAATTCGACGGATATTACTTTTCAATACTGCAAGATTCCGATGGAAGTTATTATATTATTATTATTATTAATAAACAACAAGAGTTGAGGTTCAGGAAACCTAAAACTCAATAGTACAAAAAAAAGCATATACATGATAAGAAAACACAATTGAAATGTAGCTCATGGAGTATGTAGAAACAAAACAAAACGGAAATTATATTAATAAAAAAGTGATGGCTGCTGCTCAGATTTCCATCTGTCGTAACCCCTCTTGAACGCACTGACAGACCGGGACTGGACAACGGAGTCGGGAAGAGAGTTCCAGGTGTTAAAGATTCTGTTGGGAAGAAAATTTTGACGCTGATTAGTTTGAAATTCTCTCGTATCAACTTGAATCTGTGTCCTCGGAGATTGTTGTAATTGAGGGTAAACATGTCGCGGAATTTGTCCCCTAGCATACCGTGCATAGCTCGGAACGAGAAAATCAGGTCCCCGCGAATACGTCTGTCTCCGAAAGTCGTGAGCCCCATGGATGCAAGCCGCCGCTCATATGTGGGCCTAACAGTCCACAACCAATCCTTGTAGCCCACCGCTAAGTTGATAAATCAAATTGAAAAGACGCTGAATTTTTTTGAAATCTCGAAATGATTCAATTGGAAATGGTACAATATCCTTTAGAATCTTAACAAAGAGCCTTTCTGAAGGAAATGATTAGAAAAATATACCTAATTTCATCTTCTAAATATGGAAGATGAACTAACGGATGTAATTGATCAATGAATTACATCTGTTCGTGTGATATTCATTATAACAAAATTTCTGAAAAAATACGGTTTTCAGACACCTTTCGAGAGGCGTTACCGACGCATTCGCCATTTTGCACCTCGACCATTTAATTGTAGGTACCTATTATACAAATTTCTATCACAACTGCCCCAACATCTCAGTTAAACATAAGAATCTTATTTTAATTGTTAATTGGCATTGTTCAATTATAGAGTGACTTACCTAATGGGAATTCGCAAGAGACCAAATGATCTAAATCAATACGGAAAAAGGTGCTAATCATCAAAAAATTGTTTATTCACAAGATTATTTGCAGTCTTCTTTCATAGGTTTGCAGAAACATTATAAGTAAAATAGGCGAATAGTAACACAATTGTATTTCGAATGTTTTTGGTACAATCGGCGATCGATTTCGGTTGGTCATCGAGAGGTCATCTTAAAAAATATCTAACAACTATGGGAAATATTTTAAATGATTGATCTTTCACATACCAACAAATTCAAGTTAGCTTATGAAATATTTGATATAAGTTTGTTTTGTGTGCGCCGGACAGCTGACCAAATGTCAAATTCAAGTTAATTTACATAGGCGACAAACATTTATTGCACTGAAAAAACAAATGTGCCTTATATCAATCACCTCTTGTGATTAACCATATATCCTTACTATAATGCATTATTTCATTGGGACAAAGCCAAAAATTGATTGGAATAATGAACTTCATTGATCGGCCAATCGGTAGTTTCGTTGAGGTAATGAATTTCAAGACATTATCACAATGTATTTAAATCATAGATTCAATGTAAATAAACATCTACGTGATCAAATATGCATCATTGCAATGTAAAAAATACATTGTAGTAATGTCTTTCAAGTCATCAATATAATGTACTCGCAATCACGACGATACATTGGGATAATTCCCGTTTGCATGGGGCTAGTCTCAACGAACATTGAATCACCGACTCTTTGTATTGTTCGATTCATTGGTGTTACGAATTCAATGCTTGAAAACATTGATCAATGTCTTCACCCATCATGATAATTCATATCGTACATCACCCAATGTATTTGGTCATTCTATCAATGCCAAAAGCATTGAGATTCGATATCAGGGCACTAGACGGATTCGGACGGAAGCCCCGAAAGGAAACGATAGGTCCGAAGTCAATGATGCAAGTTCATTATACGCTAACGCTTTCAGTGAGTGCGTTTCCATTTTCTTTTGGCGAGTTTTATGCAGATTTTGCTGACTGCCGTTTCGAGTGGTGTATGTCGATTTTTGTGTGATAATCACCTAGATTTGAAGGTGAGTACATTCATAATATCTGCATTTGAACTTATCAGAATATAAGAACGGGTAATCCATCAGTTTAGGCGAGGGGTATTCCACCCTGGAATTTTAGTGAAAAGCTTGGAATTATTGGAATTTTTCGGAATTATTTGGAATTATTTGGAATTATTCGGAATTATTTGGAATTATTTCAGATAAAACTAAAACGTAACTGGTGCGCATGCGCCTTGATCATAACCACAGAACACCACATTGGGTGTTCTGTGTCATAACCTAACATTTTCATATTGTTCGGCGCTCGTTGCGGTTAACGCAAGTTGTATATCCATCGTAAACCAAGTGCTGTAAGTATTAAATTGTTTGTAGTAAAATTTCAATTTCACCACTGAAGCTATCCAGTGAGCTGAAAAATGTAAAGTGTTACTGTATACATTGGAAATAGCTTTAAAATATCTTTGAATAAGACTGTCGGGTTGTCAATTCTTGAGTTACTCTCATGTTTTTCTTTTGAACTGCTTTATCTCATTTTTAACTGCTGCGCTAAAGTCTGTAATTTTCGCATTTCGATTCGAAAATGGTTTCAAACGATGACTGATCACTGATGACGTATACGTGGTCAAAAATTCTGTAAGTATTCTGAGTTCTGGGTCGATTACATTGAGCGAGTTTACAAGCAGTTTTTTGGCAAATTTAGAAGCGAGCGATTAGGCTATTTTTGTTTTCAAACTGCTTGTTTGCTTTTGAACATGATTACACTTTTGAATTCGCCAAAAAGCTGCGTGTAAACTTGCTCAAATTATACAGTGCGGTGGAATGAGTGTTACCCCCCCTCCTATTAACTACTCTACTTTTATATCTCAAGAAAAAAGCTCAAACAGGTCAATTTTTTTATTAAACGTAGTATGTTATGACATAAAAGTTTCGAACCTGACATAATCCCTCTTCATGGAAGTGTCACCCCTTCGATTTTTTTAAATGATATATTTTTTATTGAACTAAAGTGTTATACATTTTTGAAATCAGTGTTTCAATAGCTTTCAAATGAGGTGTCGCATGATGCACTTTCTCATTTTAAAAAAAATCGAAGGGATGACACTCCCATGAAGAGGAATTATGTCAGGTTCGAAACTTTTTTATCATAATATACTACGTTTAATATAAAAATTGAACTGTTGGAGCTTTTGTCTGATCCCGTAATCAGTCGATTTCACCGAGATCCCATTTCCCAGTACACTAGTACGGGATCCTTTATGCCACTTTATGAGCCATGCCAGTGCTGCATGCTACATTTGGTGAGCGCGCTCCCTTAAGGAAATTTTTCATTCATATTCAATTCCTCACAGTAAGGAAATTAATATTTCCTATCAAATGGGAACCCTCTTAACTCTTGGAGAAATTTTATCTGAAATGTCAAAATTTCCTACCGATTTGCGGAAAATAGTTTTCATGAAAAACTCTCAGTTTATGTGCATGCATAGATATATCCATACATATTTCATTATCACATAAAGCCGTAATTACAGTTATTTATTCATATATTTATTAATAAATTTATTTTGCTCATTTCCAGATGGTCGAGATGCGGCAGTTTTATGGGCCATGCATGGGTATTTTGTACCCACTACCCGCGTAATCAGAAAAGATGTAGCTGGGAAATCAAGCAATATTAAGTTCACCATAAGAGACTCCCAACGAGCCTTTCTTTACCTGGGAAGGAATACACAAGAAATTGAGGAATGGATACACTTCTTGAATTCCAAGAAGACATCCATCCAACCATTTGTTTATGCAATTGGTGAGGATATCACTGAAATTAAAGAAGTGTACACATACTTTGATGGAGTTAGGTACAAATTTTTCAATGTAATAAGGGCTGTAGATATATGTTTGAAAATTAACTACCTATTCAATTTGAGTTTTTCACCAGAATGTGTCATGTTTTGGTCATTTATTGAAAAACATTTTTATGATCTCAAACCACAAATTTGTTCAAGCAAAACACATGTAATTTGTGAATTTCTGAAAAAAACAGTAGTAAATTTCTTTGCATCGAAAAATAGATTTTTTTTTCCATTTTCGACTATGCACCTTCATCCACTTTCCTACATTGTGAGGCAATAGGAAGTATTTTGGTATATTCTGATCAGTTCAAACATTATTCCCCAAATAAGTATGCAACTCATTAATATCACAACAAACTGTTTCAACAAAGTTTTTAATTCAAGATTAAAAATAATGAATTCAGAGGGGGTTTATTCAAAGTAACCCACCCTGTATCCTTTTAGAATGATGCTCGTTGGCATTATATAGGGTGTTTCATAATATATGCGCAGGACTTACGGGTGTGATAGCTTGTCCAAAAATATAAACAAAAGATTCTATTATCTTACCCTCTAAAATGCACCATTTTCCAGATAATGGCTGCTGAAAAAAATTGTTTTTTGCGAATATCTCCGGAACCTGTTATTGTACAGCTTTTGTGGGCATTTTTAAATAATAAGCTGTTTTTTTTGCGGAATTTTGTTTTTCCCAAGTCCTAATTGGTGAGGGATTGGCGGTTCAAACGGGTGTGTCTCAAAAACCGTACTCTCACCCATAAGCGTAGAAGTTGGGGAGAGAAACACCCACTACCACTTCGAAACCTTCACCAATTAAGACTTGAGAAAAAACACAAAACATTACTTATTTCATTATTAAAAAATGCCCACGAAAGCTATTTTCTGTACGATGAAGGGTTCGGAGATATTCGTAAAAAACAATTTTTTTCAATTTCAGCACCCTGTATCTTAGAAATGGTGTATTTTAAACTGTAAGTAATAGGACCTTCTGTTCATATTTTGGACGAGCTATCACATCCTGAACTCCTGCGCATATATTATGAAACTCCCTGTATTAATGTAATAGAGCATTGAACCAATGCAACGAGTTGATGGGATAATGTACCCGTTGGCATTATATTAATGTAATCAAGCATTGAACCAATGCACCGAGTTGGTTGGATAATGCTGACGTTGGCATTATATTAATGTACTCGAGCATTGGATCAATGCGCCGAGTTGTTTGATTAAGGTTGACGTTGGCATTATATTAATGTATTCGAGCATTGAACCAATGCTCCGAGTTGTTTGGATAAGGTTGACGTTGGTATTATATTAATGTACTCGTGCATTGAACCAATGACTATTCTGGTGTTGGATTGAATGCCCCTGATGGATTAATATAATGTTTTGAACATCGGACAATCAATAGCAGTACATCATTTCAATCACATCGAGCCTCGGTTGAAAATTAATGTCCAAATGCATTGTAGTAAGGATGTTTTTCATTACATTTACGTACATTTTTCGTTCTGTGTGGAACAGTACTATATTTCTCAGTCTGTTATAAGTTATTTTATTAATCAATATTTAAGTAGGTACGTATGTTGAACCGTTTTGATTTATTTCAATGGTTTCAGAAGGGCCCTGTGGTAAAATGCGACCAAAGATGAAAGAATTAAATTAATTTGTTCAGGTGAATTCATTGTGGAGCTTTTATTTATTATGATGCAATTCGCAAAATCAGATGAGAGGAAAATAGGAATATCGCTTCAATGAAAAGATGCCATTCCGTATGAATATTTTAGCTTATTCTTCAACCAAATCCAATCACTACACTAATAGTGGAGACAGAGTTTTTGATGAGGTTTTCATCTATGTGCTCGTATATTATACGGAGAAATCTATTGTATCCCGTTAACATATATTCTTGTACAGACTCCTGCATTCCACTTCACAACCAAATATTCCGAATTTAAGTCTAAGATGAGGTAGGTATATCAGAATAATTTTACCTCCTGTAGGTATTATAAGAATGAAATTCTATGTTCTCAAAAGCTTCAGCCCCTACGATGTTAATACAGACACATTCGTAAAATGAGAAACTCAAGACCTAGTGAAACCTCCTGCAGCAATGCCTATTGCCTGTCACCTAGCCCTGACATCACTCTAATGGCTCGATGTTGTATGCCGAACATGAAGAACTGGCAGCAGTACTCCTCCAAACAATCGATGCATACATAATATAGGACCCCAACATGAAAATTTAGACTGTTTCAAGTACTATGGGTGATACAAAGTTAAAGTGAGATGACTGAGGAGGAAGGCGCTCTTTTCTAGACTAGTAATCCTGAGGAAATTTTTATGAAGTTTTAATATTGAGAGTAGATCTGATCGACTGTCCAGTTTTTGAAATATTCGAACAAGCAATCTTTAATCATGATTTGGCCAGTTTACTCATATATGAAGTCTCTAGGTCATTCCATTCGAAACTTACGGTCAACCGGACAAAATTTTTTTTACCTAATCAGTAAGTCATACGAAGTCGTTCAAAACCACTTTCACATAAAAATTCGAAACTTACAGGCATTTGGTAAAATATATAGCACGCTGCGCTGTTTTCATGAGAAGTAGCGGCCAAAAACTATAACCGGGTCAAACGACCTTATATGCTATTAACTGACCAAGATCAAGATGTAGGATGTAGGTCATTTTGTCCAATAGGAAATAAATTATGTAACTAAAGTTCTAGATTTTAACACATTTTCAGAGTAATTCAAACAGAATAAAAAATCGAAGCCGTTAAAAACGGATGAAACCAAATAATATTTACTTTCGATAGGAAACAAATAAGTTTGGTTTAAATGAGTTCATCATAGGATCTATGGTCGTTATGGCTAGGTAAACCTTCCGGCAACTGCTACCCATGTAGAACTTTTGTTCTCATAGTGAGAATTTGAACAGAATAGAAAAAAATTTATTATCCATATCACTGATTCACAAATATGAATCAAAGAAAGGGACACAAGTCAGAAAAATATAGGTAATCAATATTACAAATGATACATTTGAGTGGAGCGGTAAGCCACTTCTTCAAAAGAGAATTCATACAATGCAAATTGTGTAATCGCAATTTCAACAACTAACAGTATTAGCTTTTCTGTTTCATAAATTGCAATAAGAAATCATGAGAAATGAGTCCTAAGCTATTTTATGCTTTTTTAATTGAATTTCCACAAACCTATTGTACAGGGTATCCCATTTTGGGCACTTTTACGGGATATCTCCGTTATTTTTACGTTAGCGGGATGCGGTTTTCGCGACAGTGTGCTACTTTTTTGTGAAACTAAAGATGGCGCAATCAGTTTTTGCATAGCTCTCTTAGTTTTTGCTATACAGGGCGGAAATGAAAAGTATCACTTTTTAATCACCTCCCGTATCTCAGTTGTGCTTGAACTTGGAGAAATGGTTGAAACGCATTCCTATAGGTTTTTTTCCGTAGAATCCAGTGGCGTAGTCAGTTTTTCAATTAAACTTTCGGTTTTTGAGTTATTAGGCAAACATATGTTTTTTAAATTGGACACCCTGTATATTATTTTTTATTCTTATTAAGCACAATCTCAGCTTTTCAAAAACATATTATTTTATGCATTTATTTTCAAAACCAAGCTCAGAATTCAAGATTTTGTAATTCAATTGTGAATAACTAAGTAGTAGGCTCTATGACTGTTTATTAAAAACAAAAAAATGTCAAAACTTTGTCGGTTGGTTCAAAAGTTTACAGTTCTCTCAGTTTTTATTATTTATTATATCATATTAATGATTCACTTTTAAGTTTTTCTCATTACGGCTGCTTACGAAAATTACGAGAAAATATGACATGCTTGTTTGTGATCTAGATATTATGTTAACATTATTTTCGATTTCTGACGAAATCTTGACATTTATTTTTTGTTTTTAATAAACAGTCATAGCCTACTACTTGGTTATTGACAATTTAATTACAAAATCTTGAATTCTGAGCTTGGTTTTGAAAATAAATGCATAAAATAATATGTTTTTGAAAAGCTGAGATTGTGCTTGATAAGAATAAAAAATAATATACAGGGTGTCAAATTTAAAAAACGTATGTTTGCTCAATAACTCAAAAACGGAAAGTTTAATTGGAAAACTGACTACGCCACTGGATTATACGGAAAAAAATCTATAGGAATGCGTTTCAACCATTTCTCCAAGTTTAAGCACAACTGAGATACGGGAGGTGATTAAAAAGTGATCATTTTCATTTCCGCCCTGTAGAGCAAAAACTAAGAGAGCTATGCAAAAACTGATTGCACCATCTTTAGTTTCACAAAAAAGAAGCACACTGTCGCGAAAACCGCATCCCGCTAACGTTAAAAATAACGGAGATATCCCGTAAAAGTGCCCAAAATGGGATACCCTGTACACGTAATTAATAACCGAATATTTCTCTTTTCATTAAGCTATAATGAGTTTGTATAATCATCATAACTAGGATCTTTCGGACGAATAATTTTATGAGGACACAAAATGGCGAATGCAACACATAATAACCAACCTCTTACCTTCATTAAAATTATAAAAATTAGGAAGGAGGAAATGAAATGAAGAATTATTACTGTCTAGTGAAAAACGACAAGGCAAACATTGAATCTTTGGAATAGGTATGTGTACACAACTACCCATTAGGTTTATTGAGGTCTAGTTAACCTTAAATGAGGTTATGTCCTTTTGCTCAAATGTCTGTAATTTTCGAATTTTGAACTGAAAATGATCCCAAACGATAGGGTTTAACTCCTTGATGACGAATTCTTGTTTTAATTCAATTATGTCCGAGGTGCCGTTTATCCGGCTGTAAGCACGGAAACTTTCGAGGGAATTATTCTAGACACTTGAGATTTTCAGGGTGCGTTTGGTTACCAAATGCAGGCGTTAAGTTAATTAACCAGCCCAAAAGGTACAGGTTGTTCCATAAAATATGATCATTGAAAATTTTTGAAAATATGTATACGAAAAAATTTTAGAAAAACCCAAATCAAATTTGTTTTGAGAATATTTAAAAAACTGAAAATTCGATCAGGTGGTACAAAAGTTGAAATGTCATAAGAAATCCAACTTAATAGGTAGCTTTTCATGAAGAAAAGAAATGGTAATTATTATGAATTTTTCATCGATAGATCCATTGAAAAAATGATAATTTTAATATACGACTCGAAGTTAGGAATTGAGTTGGATTAAAGAGTATCAGTCTTTCGTCCATGTGCTCATACAGGGTGTTCCATCATAAACTGGACAAACATATATTTTCGTGTAGAGGACATCGAGAGAATCATTTTTTGCTCTATAGAATATATCCCGTTTTCGAAGCATAAGCGAGATACAGGGTGTCAAACGTCATTTTTGAGCAAGATTCTTATGAGTGTGGTCAGTTATGTATAACACTTACAATGTACTTCTTGAATTATCAATCGCGAATATGAAAACAGAATTGTAAAATATCGAACGGTTTCGTTACTACAGTCATTCAAATGTTTCGTTCAGACCTCTGAAATAATAAAAAAAATTTGTTTTGAGTTCTAGAGTCAAGATAATTAAATTATTGACATGTCCGAACATTCTAGACGAATTCGTATACAAAAAAATCAGTGAAACTTAGTTGGGACTCGAACCGACGTAGGTACTAAATAGGGAAATGGCACTGTTCTAAGGATAATAATATTCGTTGCAAGGCAACGGTAGTTCGTAGTTCATAGAGTTCGACTACTGGCTAAATTATATTCACGGAAATTCAAATAAATGTCCAACTCTATGAACTACGAACTACCGTTGCCTGGCAACGAATATTATTATCCTTAGAACAGTGCCATTTCCCTATTTAATACCTACGTCGGTTCGAGTCCCAACTAAGTTTCACTGATTTTTTTTGTTTACATTCGTCTAGAATGTTTGGATATGTCAATAATTTAATTATTTTGACTCTAGAACTCAAAACAAATTTTTTTTTCATTATTTCAGAGGTCTGAACGAAACATTTTATGACTGTAGTAACGAAACCGTTCGAAATTTTACATTTCTGTTTTTATATTCGTGATTGATAATTCAAGGAGTACAATTGTACAAAATTTCATCGATTTCGAGTGAAATTTTTTCATCGCTGTAGACATGTAAAAAAAATTTGTGTTCGATTTTTGAAAAAATTTTTTCACAGAAATTCTTAGAAAATTGTGTTCATTCAGAAAATAAAAGTCAATTTGACAACCGCTAAAAAAAATTTGGAACTTTGCAGGTCTTCCGCCATTTTGTAAATTGTTTTTCGTAGTTCGTCAACTTTTCTGAATAGAGGACCCAAAAATACTGAGATTTGATCAAAAACCGTTACTTCAAGTGTTATACATAACTGACCACACTCATAAGAATCTTGCTCAAAAATGACGCTTATGCTTCGAAAACGGGATATATTCTATAAGGCTCCCGATCTCCTCTACACGAAAATATATGTTTGTCCAGTTTATGATGAAACACCCTGTATATGCCATTTTTGTTGCAAATTCTCTGTAGAACCTTCCCGTGAAGTTCTGGACTTTTCGAAGTAAACACTCTGTATAGGTAGGCTAAAGCTTTTAAAGCTTCAATATGCGGCATTCTACTCTTGAAAAACGTGCACTCGAGCAGTATAAAACCTTGGCTCCAACTGCATGCTTATCCCAATTAGTAAACCAAATGCTGAATACAGCAAAGAGCTGATGCAAAATCCTCTCCTGCACCTGTTCGAAGTAAGTAAAGCTTCTAATTTGAATTCCGACATTGAAAATGGTTTATAATTCTCTCTTCTACCTAATAAGACGCAAAATGATTTATTCAATACAATACAATGAGCTTTTCTCTAGGTCCAAAATAAGATATACAGGGTGTTTCATCATAAACTGGACAAACATATATTTTCGTGTAGAGGAAATCGGGAGAATCATTTTTGCCTTACACAATATATCCAGTTTTCGAAGCATAAGCGAGATACAGGATGTCAAATGTCATTTTTAAGCAAGATGCTTATGAGTTGTGGTCAGTTATGTATAACACTTAAACGATCGGTTTTTGGTCAAATCTCAGTATTTTTGGGTCCTCTATTCAGACCTGCAATGTTCCAAATTTTTTTTTGCAGTTTTCAAATTGACTTTTATTTTCTGAATGAACACAATTTTCTAAGAATTCCTGCGAAAATTTTTTTTCAAAAATCTAACACAAATTTTTTTTTACATGTCTACAGCGATGAAAAAATTTCACTCGAAATGGATGAAATTTTGTACAATTGTACTTCTTGAATTATAAATCACGAATATGAAAACAGAATTGTAAAATATCGAACGGTTTCGTTACTACAGTCATTCAAATGTTTCGTTCAGACCTCTGAAATAATGAAAAAAAATTGTTTCGAGTTCTAGAGTCAAAGTAATGAAATTATTGGCATGTTAAAACATTCTAGATGAATTTATACAAAAAAATCAGTGAAACTTAATTGGGACTCGAACCGACGTACATAGGTATTAAATAGGGAAATGGCACTGTTCTAAGGATATTAATATTCGTTGACAGGCAACGGTAGTTCGTGGTTCATAGAGTTGGACTGGTATTTGAATTTCAGTGAATATAATTCAGCCAATAGTCAAACTCTATGAAATACAAACTACCGTTGCCTGGCAACGAATATTAATATCCTTAGAACAGTGCCATTTCCCTATTTAATACCTACGTCGGTTCGAGTCCCAACTAAGTTTCAGTGATTTTTTTTGTATAAATTCATCTAGAATGTTTTTACATGCCAATAACTTTATTATTTTGACTGTAGAACTCGAAAGAATTTTCTCAAGGTCTCAACGAAACATTTGAATGACTGTAGTTACGAAACCGTTCGATATTTTACAATTCTGTTTTCATATTCGTAATTGAAAATTCCAGAAGTACAATTGTACAAAATTTCATCCATTTCGAGTAAAATTTTTTCATCGCTGTAGACATGTAAAAAAAATTGTGTTCGATTTTGAAAACATTTTTCACAGAAATTCTTAGGAAGTTGTGTTCATTCAGAAAATAAAAATCAATTTGAAAACTGCAAAAAAAAATTTGGAACATTGCAGGTCTTCCGCCATTTTGTAATTTTTTCTTCGGAGTTCGTCAACTTTTCTGAATAGAGGACCCAAAAATACTGAGATTTGACCAAAAAACCGTTCGTTTAAGTGTTATACATAACTGACCACACTCATAAGCATCGTGCTCAAAAATGACATTCGACACCCTGTATCTCGCTTATGCTTCGAAAACGGGATATATCGTAAAAGGCAAAAATGATTCTCCCGATGTCCTGTACACGAAAATATATGTTTGTCCAGTTTATGATGAAACACCCTGTATGTATCTGGTTAAGGTGATCAAGTTTTAAGAGATGAGCTTATGCATCATGTTCAGATGTTCCGATAATAAGAAGAACGTACTAATTTGAATTCTGCAATGAATGCCAGTAGTAGGGTAAAACGAATTCATTATCTTCGTATCGGATTTTGTCCGTAATCTAACTGCATCCGTTTTGAGAGTGTCGAGCCCTGATGTTCTGGAGATTTCTGGTCCTTAAGCTGTCCAAAAGCTTGCTTCTGTGGAAATTTCAGAAAATGTTTTTGACACATGTTAAAATATAATTACAAATAGAACGAAATAATAGAAAAAAAAATATCATAACCAGGATCTTTGTAGCCTTTAATTTACACTTATGCCTGTTGGCTGCTCAGTTTGATACGTGAGGGTGTGAGCACAAATATTTGAATTAAACTTGATGAAAGAAAATAAGAAAGCTGGGCACCAGGTTTACCTGAGTACACCGAATGTATAAAAAACAAGTTGAAGGAATTATAATATATCTTGCGGTAAAAAAATAATGTTAAACTTTAACAGATTCATTAAAACTAAGTACAAGTTTGGATTTTGCGGAGGGCGTTTGAAATCAGAACATTTACAAAAAAAATGAGAAATTCCTGTTATCTCTATGAATTTAAATGTAGTAATCAGGGCTCCAGACAGAATTGGATGAAATTATCGAAATATAAATTTTTACAACCTCACATGTAACTCGTGGGCGATTCCTTGGAAGTAGATCTCTCCAGGCAAACTTAGAAAATAACGATTTGATTCAGATATAAATGATCCGAAAAAAATTATTTTAAGGGAAAATTCAGACAGTGAAATGATATTAGATTGAATATGAATAGTAATAAAAATAGTATAAAAGAATACAAAGTTCCTGGTAGCGTGTTAGCGAGTATCAAAAAAAAAAATTTCAGAACACACTGATGGTGTGCCGAGAAATAAAAAAAATGGGAGGTACACTAATATAGAAATATCAGAATCGGATATATAAAATGCAATAAATGAAGATAAAAATAAGTATTAGTATATTGAAATAGTTATATACTCAGCCGATATTCCACCAGAAAATCTACACCTTCCACCTGTTTCCAAATAATCAAGCAATTTTAACAATATAACTCTCTACGCGAAAATCTAAGAATGAATTCGTACAAACGAACATCTCTCATCCCGGAAAAAACATCGCGAATTCCAAACCGGTTCGTACGATGGTACCAGAGCGAGTATCAGTGGCGTTTCATAAATTCGGGCTAAGGGAAGCAATATGGAGGACGACTTAATCGTTACATCTTTCCGACGAGTAATGTTTTTTGCGGACACAAAAATTGGGAAAGAAAAACATAATCATTAACCTCTTCCTTTCATAAAAAATGATTAAAAATCAGGAAGAAGGAAATGAAGTGGAGAAAAACTATAATCTAGACAGCTATAAAGAATAGGGAAAGATTTCAGTGAAATGCAGCAACGGAAACATGCTAATTAATTAACAGTGTTGTTAACCCAATCGCTGAATATAGCAAAAGCTGATGCAAAATCCTCTCCTGCACCTTTTCGAAGTAAGTAAGTAAGTCAACCTTTAAGGTTGACGCTCACTTGGACGAGACGAGACGAGACGAGACTAAGCGACGCGTTAGTTCGCCTGGGACCGCGCACTTGGACGAAGCGATGCGACGATCAGCCATCGGAAGAAATTCCCCCTATTTTGGGGCCGCAATAAATTTTTATTACCCATGCTGCATGCTGACTACCCGAATAACAAGGGTAGAGCTATTGTTCGAATCGTGTTTTTGGTCATAATCTTGTTTTAATACCTTCGTCGTCCCACCTTCATATAGGAATGAAAAAAAAATAATGTGACGTGGAAAAAATTCGACATTTTATCTCTGCTGTAAGGTTACAAAATATAACTTTTCTTCTCGAAATTACTTTTTTCCCCGGAAAAAAGTGAGTGTATATATGTATCCGGGAAAAAAGTACTCACTTTTCTGCCGGATTAATTTCGTGAAATAGTATATTATATTATAAGGATTAAAAGTGCATATTTTTTTACGAGCAATATTTGCAGTTGCGAGGCGCAGCCGAGCGAATGCAGAATTGCGAGTCAAAATTACAATAAAATTGGTTTTAGTGAAAAATCGTCATAATTTGG
The DNA here is from genome assembly GCA_013421045.1 of Propylea japonica. Classification (NCBI taxonomy): domain Eukaryota; kingdom Metazoa; phylum Arthropoda; class Insecta; order Coleoptera; family Coccinellidae; genus Propylea; species Propylea japonica. The sequence goes on along the minus strand of CM024241.1, from coordinate 31,333,966 downwards.
TTATGATTTTGAACACAGAATCATGACAGTGATTGTCAAGTAGACTTCAAATGCATCTACTTTTAATCCAAGGATTAAAAGTAGCGTTTTTAATCCTAGGATTAAAAGTGTTGCTAAGCAACGAGCAAATTTTTGTACGGTAAGAGAATTTATGACTTTTGCATCTGAAAATAGTACAGAAAAGTCAACATTTTTGATGGTTAGAGAAAAAGTTATATTTCTTTCCATCGTCATTTTTCTAGTCACAGAAAAAAATTATGTATTATACAAGGGAAAAAAGTACTAGATTTTAGATCGAGGTTATGTTGTCTTCCAACGAGAAGCGGAGGGTGACAAAAACCGAGAGTAATTTTTTTTACTATATATAAAATCATTGATACGAAATGTTTATTTTCTCTTTAACCGATTGAAAAAATCAAGTATTAATCTAATTCCTTCATTCTGGTGATTTTCAGAAAAATACTTTTCCTACGACAATATCGAAAAATTTCCAGTAATAAGTTCTGGAAGTTGCATTTTTATTACCTTGCTGCATACCGCTTACCTATATAAGCTTCAAATCAGACTAATTATATTCAATTTATTCTGAATATCTTTTGCCGGGGCGGTAAAATCTCTGGCGCTGTCCCTGGTTTATTTTGGGTATGGTCCACCGAAGATAATTTTTCTAGTCCTGTACTTCAGAAAAATTTCGGACCCAATGGGGTTCGGACCCCCCCCCTCCCCTCGCTACGGCCTTGGTCAGCCATGAAACATTTGTATGAATCGTGTTTTGGTCATGATCATGTTTTAATTGGGAATTTTCCAATAAATTCTCGTAGTTTTTCATCCAGGAATACAATTAAATATAATAATGGATACGAAATGCTTATTTTCTCTTTAACCGATTAAAAAAAACAAAGCAAGTAGTAATCGAAAGTTCAATGTTTGCATATCATATATCCCTCAAAGGAATTTATTCCACAGTTTTCCAATTCTATCAGATATTTTCATTTCTTCGGAAGAAGGTTCCTCAATATTTTGTTGTATTACATAATAAAATACATATCCTTCAGACGATTTGAATTCACATTCACAGTTGTACAAAATCATGAATGTTGTTCGTTTTTGTATATAATTTCGTTTTTCCAGATCTCAATCGAGAAAATTCTAACCAATACTCTCATGAGCCATTTAAAACAAACTAATTTCACACAATTCAAAATTAACTGTGTATTTCCCCATTGACATTTCGAGTACAAAATTGGAATACAGCGCGCCGAACTTCCCGGCCGTCGGATACCTACTTGCCGCCTCGAGAAATTTCGCTCACATGCCCCAAATCTCTTCCTGGCGTCACGACTCGCCGCCTCGCTGATCCTCGCTTCGCGTCTCCTAGGTGCGTGTCTACCATTTATTTCAATGCAAAAGATCCCAGCGGAAAACGACGCGTTCCTTCCGACCGCTTCGCTTCGTCCAAGTGCGCGTCTAATCTGCCCGCGCGCCTAACGATTCTGATCTTCGCTTCGCGCCTCCCATCAAGTGAGCGTCTACCCATTTGATTCAGTGAAAATCGTGCCTGCGGAAAACAACTCTTCGCTTCATCTTCGTCTCGTCTCGTCTCGTCCAAGTGAGCGTCAACCTTAAAGCTTCCTATTTGACTTAAAACGTTAGGAATGGTTTATATTTCTTTCAAGTATCTGTAGAGGCAGATAATGATAATTGTATTTATTCAATCCAATACAATGGGATTTTCTCTAGCTGCAAACCAAAATAGATTTGGTTTAAGGTGCTAAGGTTGTGAGAGATGCGCCTATACATCATGTTCAGATATTCCGAAACAAAAAATACCGTACTATTTTTAACAAGCATTTAATGCCAGTCGTAAGGTAGAACGAATTTCAATATCTTCGTATCAAATTTTGTCCGTAATCTAACTGTATTTGTTTTGAGAGTTTCAGCCCTGAGCTGTTCCGGAGCTTTTTGTTTCTTGAGTTGTCCTAAATGCATCTGCTGAATTTGAAGCATATGCTTTTGACAGATGTAAAAATAAAGTACAGATAGAACGAGAAGATAGGAGAGGAATAAATCATAAACCGGGATCTTCCAGACGAATAATGTTTTATGCGGATACAAATGGCGAATGCAATTCATAATAATAACGTCTTACCTTAAAATGACAAAAATCTGGAGGGGGGAATGAAGTGAGAATTTCTATCTTCTAGGCGGTTATAAAGAATGGGAAAATATTTTTAGTGAAATATAGCAAGGCAAACATGAATTTTGGCTCCAACTACATGCTTATCCCACTTAGTAAACAAACAGTGTTGTCAACCAAATGCTGAATGTAGCAAAAGCTGATGCACCTGTTCGAAGTATATGATGCTTCTAATCTGATTTAACTATTGAGGATGGTTTATATTTCTCCTCAATTACCTATTAGGCGGAAAATGATAATTGTATTTATTCAATTCAATACAAGGAGCTTTTCTCTAGGTCCAAACCAGATAGATTTGGTTATGGTGCTTACGTTGTGAGAGATACGCTTATGCATCATGTTCAGATGTTACGAAAACAAAAAAGGTACTAATTTGAACTCTGCATTGAATGGCAGTCGTAAGGTAGAAAGAATTTCAGTATCTTTGTATCGAATTGTGTTCGTAATCTAACTGTAATCGTTTTGAGTTTCAAAACTCTGAGCTGTTCTGGAGTTTTCAGTTTCTTTCGCTTTACTATTTGCTTGCTTTGTTAAGTTGAAGCATATTTTCCTGACAAGGTACTAATTCTACATTGAATGCGAATCGTCGTACGGTGAAACGAATTTCAATATCTTCGTATCGTAATTGTCCGTAATGTAGCTGTATTCGTTTTGAGTGTTTCAAGCCCTGAGCTGTTCGGAGCTTTGTTTTCCTCCTTGAGATGTCCTAAATGCTTGCGCCTGTTAAATTTGAAGCATATATGCGTTTGATAGATGATGAAAAATAAGTACAAATAGAACGAGAAGATGAAAGAAATATCTCTACAGTAATTATGGAAATAATAATTTTATTGAACACGTAAAAACCTTTAATATCTTTCAGACGAAAATCTTTTACTTGGATACGAAATGGCGATTGCAATATTCAATACTAAGCTGTTTGTTCAGTATATCAACTCCCGAAACAGCAAGCCGGCAACATGGGAGCCCCACCCAAGAGGCCAGCATTACTGAGTCGGTTGGCCGGCGCACAAAGCGGTAAGCGAAAGACTACATTAAAAGGAGCGGATTTTGAACCAATCAGAGAGCAGTAAGGGATTTTTAAATTTGACAGACGAAATCTGTTTACATTTTCGTCAGATGTCATCTTGACATTTGACACATTATTATTTTATTTATTCGGGTTAAAACAATCATCCTAAAGAATTGTTCGAATTCCCCCAATTGCCAATCCCTCTATTGTTGTAGTCTTCATCATTCAGCCCTCTTCACTCATTGATTTTCCTATTCTGTAATCATGTCTTTCTTGGGTTCCTGTTTCGCCGGGTATCCATTTCATCACTTTCTTTGGTAATCTAAAGGCTACTATTGGGTTTTTTTAACATTTTACTATTTTTATGAGTATCGAGGAGTTAGCCCGATGCCTCAACCCCAACCTGGAGGCCAGCGGTTGATTTCAGAGTATCGTTCTCTTAGGTAAAATGACAACTACATTCCGGATTTTACTTAAAAAAACTTCAAGTAAGAGGTGATTGTTGTACGCATTTGTGTTAGCTGGAATATTTCATTTTCGATGATGGTATGAAATAATGAAAATGGGCAATGATGACTTTACTGTTCAACTTCGAAGGTAATCTTTATCCCTAATGTCCATTATTGATAATATTTTCAAGTATTATTTGATTTTCAGATTTCATCTTATTTGTCCAGTATGCCAGGAAAAATGTGCCATCAATACGAATATAATGGAGATGATGTACTTTGAAACTTGTTGAGCCATCAAATTGGTTTGAACATGTATTCTTATATTCCAATTATCATTAAAGAAGGAGAGAAAGAATGTATCAAGACAAAATTCAATTGATGGACTTATATCTACATGATTCACAAATAGAGAAAATAGTTCGATGAGGGCTGAAGAACTTCGGTCAATGGTCATTTGACTCGGTCAATCTTATCATTATTCAAGTTGGATGTGAATAAATCGTTGTGTTATTATAAGAGCATTTGATATGTCAAGTTTTTTTTCAGTATGTGTAAAGTATAATCTAGTGGAAATTGAATTAACTTGATTCTTACTCTTTGCCCAGAATACAAGTATTTGTTAGTAGTTAACTTGTGATATCTAATCATGTGCTGATCTTACAAGATAAATGAATAAGTTTTGATGATGGATTTGTTTGTGGTTAATTTTTACTGAATTGGGTATAATGTTAGCAGAGACTATGAATGTCATTAAGCACATAAAGTTCTATTTTCATAATAAGCGAACGATTGAAGGTGTTACTGCACTGCAAAATTTCTATCAGGCTTAATTGAAGTGAATGAACGAGAAAACTGATGTATCTAAACGAAGAATAACACATTATTTGAAACACTATCTAATATTTATTTCAAAAAGAAAGAACCGTATCACTTTTCAAATTCACTTTCTTGTCCTTTACTTATATGTAGGTATTTCAATTATGTATGTGCACTCTCACAACTGAACAGGAATTGGAAATCAATTATTCATATTGAAAGATTTGATGAATGATTACCTTTAGTGCCTGATCAATGCTTCTATTATTTTGGCCTGGGATCTTGATGAACAGGTACCAGATATTTTGATGTTCTTTTCGGAAAGAGGATTGAAATCGATAACAATATTTTCATTTCAACCCACAGCGAATAAGTTGAGCATAATTGTTTCAGAAAAGTGTAAATTGTTCAAACCTGATTCTGAGTCTGCGTTTAACATGAAACTCAGTTCGATACTAACCATGCTTTCATAAGTCAAACTGATTTTTGTATAATTCAATTGTAAACAATAATTCTTTGTATGGTATATCTTTTAGTGCTCTCGATTATTGAAAATATTAATGTTGGGAAGTACAAATGTGTTTAATTAGTAAAAAATTTCTGAATATTCAAAGGTACTATTGCACAAATGCTGAAGGACTTCACTGAAACAAATAGAAAATAAAACAGGGTAAACTGATATAGGACAAAACTAGTAATTATGTTGGAATCATAATAAAACAGGAGGAAATATGGATCACATTCATGGCATAATATTTTTCTGGTATAATAAGTAGTTCTGTCATAGAGAAACTTCATTTGATCTTGATTTTTTTACACTAACTGAAAATGCAAGATAAAATAAAAAATATTATAATAATAGATGCTGAATGAAGTCTATGTTATGTAGACCGTTAGAAAATATCAATTGATTCGTGTGCATGTTCTCTTCATCTTGAGAGTCATTGTTCAGGCTCTTAATTGATGGCACATTTTCCCTGGCTTGCTGAATAAGATGAAACCCGAAATAATATCAATAGTCGAAGGGATTCTCAATAATGAAAATTAGGGATCAAGTTTACCTCTAAGTAGCAAAGTCATTGCCCATTTTCATATCAACATCGAAAATGAAATAATTTCATCTAACGGAAATGCGTACAACAATCTCCTCTTTCTTGAGTTTTAATTGAGAATCCCATTATTTCAAGCTCTAAATAACGTTTAAAATAGGTAAAAACCGTAATGTTTTCAAATCAAGCTGACATCTGACGAAAATGTAAACAGATTCGTCTGTCAAATTTGAAAATCCCTACCGCTCTCGATTGGTTCAAAATCCGCTCCATTTAATGTAGTCTGTAA
>CM024241.1:31066739-31328051 GCA_013421045.1 Propylea japonica | reverse complement strand
TTTACATTACATCGATTTATACATTGAATCAAGCTACAATTTGTTACTCATCAACAATTTGCTGTTTGATGATATTTCTATTCAAATTTATTCATATCAGAAACAGATTAATCATCTTAATTTAACTAACGAATCAAGCAATACATCCATTTCATTATTATACCATTTCTTACGTTCATAATGATGTTATAAAAAAAACCTACGTTCATCATGATATTATATAAAAAAAAATTTATAATTTTGTTTTGCTTTTAATACATTCAAGAATAAATTTTTTTCTAGATGGCGAATCTTGATAATGGCCTAATTCGAGAGCGTTTGTTTCTAATAGAATAAAGTAACAATAAGTAACACATGAATAATATTTTTCAATTTTGTGAACTATAAGGCTTATTTTTGATGTTCTATTTATAAATTCATTTTTCCCGTTCGAGCCACCTTGAAATTGCGATTTTTCATGTTACTGGATAAAAATATAATATCACGAATATTTTCGAATAACTGCCAGACGTTCCATATACGACAATGAGTTAGAAAGAGATAGATAACCGTTGTCATTTGGGGTTGCCTATGCAATGCCCAGACTTCATTTTCCGCTCAAGACGCAACCGTTCCAGTTGTTCACGGTTCATTGCTCTTAACCATAATTAGATCTTCGGACTGCTTATAATATAAAGCAAATATAACCCATTAGAAAATATTACATTATTATCATTCATTGTTGATGTTTATTAGATGAAATATTTTAATTTATTAATGAATTTACGATTATTATCAAATAATAAAAAAGAATAATTTCACGTTATCAAAATTTCTATGGTTCCAGCAGTGAACTGTTGGCGCTAAATTTAACGAACTTTTATCGTCTAGATTCTAGAATAATCATTCCTCTTTCTTTCCACCGAAAACCATCGTACGTTGAAGACCTGTGACATTGTGTTTAAAACGAGGTGAGTTTTTCATAAAATGTTATCTCATTAATAATATAAATCTTTGAATATCACCGAATTAATTCAACAAAATATTTTAAAAACTGTTTTACATCAATTATTTTCCATCGGTAATAATATTTATTGAATATTATCTGTACATCTTTGATAAAGCTATTTTCCCGCTAAATTTCCAACGAATAATAAGTTTATTTCTTTAAATACATCTATGATAATTGATAACAGATTTATAAGTTTCATCTTGAAAAAAATACTATTTAATTCCTGTTATTACTTTTTATAATTATTTCTTTCTTTCGTTTCGAGAATAAACCTATATAATATAACCATTGTTTAAGGGGAATTCTCTTTAAACAATGATATAACTAATAATGTATTATACATAAAAAAATCAATTCATAATAACGAAGAATTAAATTGAATAATTGAACATGATAATTTGTTGAAATTTTCAATGTTAATCCATTAGTATAGAACATATTGAAAAAATATGCTTCTATCAGAATATATATTGAAATTGAATAAATTTTGATTGTATTAGATTAATGTGAAAAAATTGATTTATCCTCCTTTAAATAATAACAATTGTTATTAATATATTTTATTATTATTTTGTGGAATACCATTTCTCTGTTCCTCTCGGCTAATTTCCCTCAAGTCCGTTTGAGATAATTCCCACTATGGCTAACTTGGTTGTACAAATCACGAGAGTTCATTACAGAAAAAAATCTCTTGATTTTGTTAAATTCTATATATGGTTTTTCAGATATTCATCATCATGCCTAAAAGAGCAAAAGTAAGGGCTGGACTAACAGTAAGCATGTGAAGGCAAAGAAAAATCGAGAACAAGCAAAAATACAAGGTAACTTTCACATATTATTATCATATACTTATCAGATCTGCGTTTAACTTAGGAACGTTGAATAATCACATAAAGGATTTTATATTATCATATTCAATAATTATTCAATAAAAAATCGTTCAGATTGATATTTTCATGATCTTTTCCTATAAATTATTAAATATCAAACCAATAAATCTAAGTGATAGGTAAAATTAACAATCATATTAACATTTTCAAAGTTTTGAGTCCAATTCATCAATAAATTTCTGCAGACAAAATAAATCAGATTATTTTCCATCAGATACTGTCCTGAAGTTGATATTAATGCAAGGAAGCAATACACAATAGTTCAACATTCAAAACGATATCTTATTCATATATGGATACTATTGAATTTTGCTATTTCATATAAATTGATCATTCATAATATATTGATATCAATATTTTCATTACAGATAACCCATCAAGTAAAAATGATGAAAAAATTATAACAAATAATGTATTCTATTTATTCTTTCAATTCAAGTAGATAATGGCGATTTCAAAAATCATTCAAATCTCAAATTTATCCAATTCATCGTTATCTGTAACATTGATAATATTGTAAATAAGTATACATTAACATTCACCTAAATATACCTTTTTCTTCATATTGATAATGAATGAAACGTATTGAAATTTTATATTCATACATTTAAGATATTATTCATTGGTATATAACAATTGATAATTTAAATTCCTTCATTCACATTATATCTTAATAATAAAATGAATGTTTTTTATTATAGATACAGACCTTGAGGACTTCTCAACCCAGAGTGGAATATCAGGTAATTCTATGAAAATATTTCTTTATATTCAATTCATCTATATGATTGTAACGTACCTTCAAAAAAATTCGTTGTCAAGTAAGCTGTGGATTCTATTTTTCCTTAAAGTCTTTGAAGGATAAATATAATCCACCACTTGATTACGAATTTTGTTGAACGCACGATAAATGTTCATTCTTATTGACAATAGTATAGTTAAAAATTGAAAACGCATAGGTACCATAAATCAATAAGAATATATCTATTTTACAACGCTTTAATATTTCACTATAGAAATAAAATTGATTTCAAGTATTAAAAATTGAATTATAAATCTTTTCATTTATCAAAATCACACATTGAATCCACCAAAACTTCACAATCCTGTATAATCCTTAAATACCTTTTCAAAATTCATATCATTAATCCATATCACATATCCAGAGTATCAAACTTAATATTTAAGGGATTGCAATAATAAAATGATAAAATTTCGAAAACCATTCATTATTACCCTGAAAATGTTTCTTTCTTTTTTTATGTTAGCACAGATCCAAAAAAATAAGATAAGTAATGCCCGCGATATCGCATCCACCCCTTCTCTGATTAATAACACTTTCAGGCGATTTTTGCTCAGTCCACTCTCTATGTCTATAAGATCTCGCAGTAATCGACTAAAAACGTAAAAAATCCATAAAATACAACTTATTTATGAAATAACTATAATTGAAAGCATAAGCGAACTGGTGCGCAACAGAAAACATAGTAAATTGTCCTCGGAACTGGAAACGCTAAAGATCAGTTAAAAAAATATTTTGTTCTATAAAGTCTTTCGGTTACCGCCAATGTACATAAAAAATATATGATCAAACCTTCAATCATTAAATTGACAATCAATCGAATCAAAACAGAATATTTAATAGAGAATAATTTAACATTGCGAAAATAAGAAAAAAGCTGCCATAAACATATTAATTTGATAAAAATAATATTAATATATTCAGTAATTAAATTTTGTTTTTAAAATTGGATTGATATCAACATTTTCGAATATCTTCTAATATTGATTGCAGCAATTGATTTCCATTTAAATGATATATAGACAACCAGAATTACAATCCATTAGAATATCTAAAACTTTTGTTATGCTTCTTATCAATGTGTTATCAATAGACAATCCGAGTTTCACCAAATAGATATTTTCATTATATTATTTCGTTTGTAATATTTACAATTAGATAGTTATGCAACTAAAGTTTCACCATGAAAGTATTTATGTTTGCATAGAATTTTAAATCTCAACTTTTCTTCAATTATTTATTGTTGAAAGAAATTATATTTCATATAATCTTCAACAGTTATCTCATACGAACGATTTTTTTTCTTTCTGTAAATTGGACTTCATTAACCATGTAACGTGCGTTCAAAAAAATTCTTGGTCAAGTAAGCTGTGGATTCTATTTTTCCTATCATATACTCTTAGGAAAATAGAATCCACAGCTTACTTGACCAAGAATTTTTTTGAACTCACGATATAATTATATCTGAGACATAGACATTGAAAAATGGACTGAGCATTTCCTATTCAGCGTCATCATAATATATGACTGAAAAATGGGAAAAAGATAAAACCAATTCGAAGCCAGTAGTTGTCTTTTTTCATGTTACCATAGATCCACAAAAAAGGGACAGATAATGGTCGCTATATCGCTCTCTCACTTTCTCTGATTAGTGACACTTTCAGGTGGTTATTGCCAAAATTGCTCAGTTCATTCTTTATGTCTTTGATTTCGCAGTAATTGACACTAAAAAAAATTAAAAAAACATACTGTTACAAGCATATCAATTTGGTGAAAATTATGTTGATATATTCAGTAAGCAGGTTTTGTTTCTGAAATTGGATTGAAATCAAATTTTGGAATTTCTTCTGATATTAATTGCAGCAGTTCAGATTTCAACAAACTCATTCTGTGTATAATTAATACGTAATACTTAACAATGAAACGTTTTCAAAAATTTAAATTACGCTTTTTTTATTTGATTATTCCATTAGTAAAAGATATTTAATATTAGAATCAAACCTTTCATTTGTGATATTTTTACAATTAGGTAGGTAGGCAACCAAAGTTTCATCATAAGGATATTTAAGTTTGCATAGAAATCTATATCTTAACTGTTTCCAATTCATTAATGCCCAAACAAATTATATTTCATACAATCGTATTACATAATTTTATTAATTTCAAAATCCATGATTATGAATATCCTAAAATCAAATCTAATGAATTATTTAGGTGGAATATTTCTTATGAGAAATGGTCTTATATTTTTATTATTAAGAATACAAGAAGAGTTAAGGTGGATACCTATTCATTGAAATAATTGGAATGAATAACTTTAATTATTATTCCATCGATAGTCTTTCGGAGATTCTTCATAAGATATTTTTTTTCGTATCAATCCAAATTAGGACATTTTTCAATATTTCAAGTTATAATCATTAATACTAATACATATGGTGGAATATTTTTTACGAGTAAATGTTTTCGTGTTTTTTTGGCAATCAATCAGAATAATTGATAATACAATGTGTTGTATTGCACCATTAGGATATTTTTTTCAATATTAAACCTATTATTTTCATTACCGACATTTCTTTAAATTACACTTTCACCAAAAAACAACTAAGATTAGGTACATCGATTAAATAGTTTTTATTTTTAGGATTCAAAATCTGATGCAAAAAATAGATTATTACTGCAACAAAATTAATCACAACTTTTCATTTGTCAAAATATGTCCTATAATTATTTTTCAATATAACATTATAACTTTTTTGATTCGAAATTTCCTCAGTAAAAAGTATTCCCTGTTCGAATCGAGTAATTCGTTGGTATTATCATTGTTTAAACAGTGGTATTATTTGTAATTATTCCTATAAGTAAATAGACAACCAAAGTTTCATCATGAGTATATTTATATTTGGATAGAATTCTAAATCCTAACTTTTCTCTAATTCATTGTTATTATGATTTTGAATTTCACACTATATTCTATAGTATTTTATACAATCGTATAACATGACTTCATTTTTTTCGAAATCAATGATCATTCATAATCTAAAATCAAATAGAATGAAATAATTTGGTGGAATATTCTTACGAGGATGGTTCTATATGTATTCGAAATAAGTTATTTTAATTGTAATTCCATCGAGAGTTAATCAGAGATTCGTAAAAAGAATATTTTTTTGCACATCGTGCATTTTTCATTATTTTGAATCAAATAATTCATTTTGTAATATTCGAAATATTCCTATAACCAAATAGGCAACTGAAGTTTATCATGAGGGTATTTATGTTTGCATAACATTTAAAATCGCAACTTTTCTCTAAATCAATTGTTATTATTATTATTATGATATTAAATTTCATACTATATTCTTCATTGAATTTATATAATCGTATAACATGATTTTATTCATATCAAATAATATCGAATAAATTATTTTGGTGGAATATTTCTTACGGGAAAGAGTCTTATATGTATTCGAAATAAATTATTTTGATTTTTATTCTATCGATAGTTAATCAGAGATTCGTAAAGAAAATATGTTCTTTCATAGCAACCATTATTTCGAATCAAATAATTAATTTTGTAACATTCACAAATATTCCTATAACTACATAGGCAACTGAAGTTTATCATGAGAGTATTTATGTTTGCATAGCATTCTAAATCGCAACTTTTCCTTAATTCATTGTTATTAGGATATTATATTCGACACTATATTTTCAAATAATTCCTTACAATCTTATAACATGTCTCCATTTAGTTCAAAATTCATGATTATCAATATTTTTCAATCAAATCGAATGAATTATTTTGGTGAAATCATGTATACGAGAAATGGTGTTTGTAATTGAAATAAATTGTTTTGATTGTTATTCCATCGATAATTAATCGGAGATTAGTGAAGAAATTATTTTTCATAACATACATGTTTCATCATTTCAAATCAAACAATTAATTTTGTAATATTCGCAATTATTGATCAATAGGCAAACAAGGATTTATCATGAGAGTATTTATGTTTGCCTAGCATTCTGAATCTCAACTTTTCTTCAATTCATTATTATTATACTATTACATATTACATTATCTTATACAGTTCTTTCATACAATCGTATAAAATGACTCTACTCATTTCAAAAATACATGATTATAAATATTTTACAATCAAATCGAATAAATTATTTTGGTGGAACTATTTTACGAGAAAAGGTCCTATATGTAAATGAAATAAATTATTTTAATTATCATTCAATCGACAGTTAATCAGAAATTCCTCAAGAAAATATTTTTTTCATAACAAACATTTTTTATTATTTCAAATCATAGTTGTTAATACAAACTCATATTATTCCAATTTTTTTCGGATGTAATTATAACGATATTTTTATTATCAAATGGAATAATTCAAAGTTCGAGATCCTTCATATTTGAAAAAAAGTCTTATATATAATTAAAATTCAACTCTATTTGATAACAAACATAATTAATGTTTGCAACAATGCAAATTTGAACACCATATATCAATGTACAATCAGAATTGTACATTTAATCTCACTATTTATATAATTATTCAATATAAAATAATTTGCAGATTCACCGGAACTCTGCATAAACCAAAATAAAAAAAAGGACCTAAGTTGGAGATCAAAAAAGAAAAAAACATTCAATCAATGAAACAACTCAAGGTAACAATCTTTTGCTATTCTACACCAGTTTTATTACAATTTCAGGTGAATATTTTCATCTAATTATGAACTAATGTTTGTAGATTACTCAAGTGATTCAATATTAAACTGTTTCTTATTTAAATGATATAATCACACAAAAGCCTTAACAAATTCGAAAATGAATCTATACTCAAATTTACTTTTATTCTAAATAATTCCAAATGTTGTCAGATTCAAATAATATTTTTCCATATGTGATTTAAATCAAAATCCAGCAAACAAATCGTTCAACTAAGAGGAAACCAACGTTATCTAATACAGTATATTGATATCTGCATCAACGCGAGTTTTAACCATTTATAATTTTGAATTGGAATTCGACCTTTATTCGCACTATTTATATAATAATTCAATATAAAATTATTTTCAGATTCAATTGAACTCCACAAAAATAAAGATAAACAAACAGGACCTAAATTGGCTGTTAAGAAAGGAAAGCAACATTCGAAAAAGGAAACTCAAGGTAACAATCTTATATTTTTTTCACAATTTGATTCAGTTCCAGAGGAATATTTAACACAAACTATTAATCCAATTATTAAATAATTGTTTATTGATACCCCAAATGAATCAATATTTAACTGCTTTCACTCCATATTTACAAATGTATGCACAAAAGCTTCAGCAATTTCGAAAATTGATATATTATTCAGGTTCATTTCAATTCAAAACGAATAATTTCGAAATGTCACCAGTTCAAAAAAATACAATAATTAGACAATAGTATACCGATAATTCATTTTCTATAAAACAGTTTACCAGTATATATACACAAGACGAAAATTTGAAATCGCTTAAATATATAATTCGTCGTAAATTTTATGATTTGCGCTTTTCTTTCACATAAAGCGGCTTCAATTAATACTTAAGAAGAGGAGATTTGCATTTCAAATATATCAATATGCAAAATGACCCATTTAAAGGTAATTTATTCCCAACATATATAATTTCAATTATTCATCAGTCCATTTAAATCAACAATTTTCTTCGAAATTATTTTCAATTTTTAGCTTCTAAACACTTGAATTGATATTAAACATAGTTAATTTTAACTATTTATCATTGTTATTAAATGCATTATTTCGAATCAAATAATTCATTTTGTGCTATTCGCAAATATCTCTACAACTAAATAGGCAACTAAAGTTTACCATTCATTCTTGCATATAACATTCTAAATCTCAACTTTTCCTCAATTCATGATATTAAATTCAATACCATATTCTCCAGTAATTTCATACAATCGTATAATATGACTTTATTTATTTCAAAATCAATGATTATTCATATTCTACAATCAAATCGAATGAATTATTTTGGTGGGATATTTCTTACGAGAAAGGGTCTTATATGTATTAGAAATAAATTATTTCGATTGTAATTCCATCGATAATTAATCAGAGATTCGTAAGGAGAATATTTTTTTCCATATTATACATTTTTCATTATTTTGAATAAAATAATTCAATTTGTACTATTAGCAAATATATCTACAACTAAATAGGCAACTAAAGTTTACCATGAGGGTATTCATGTTTGCATATAACATTCTTAATCTCAACTTTTCCTCAATTCATTGTTATTATGATATCAAATTTCATACCATATTCTCCAGTAATTTCATACAATCGTATGACATGACTTTATTCATTTCAAAATCAATGATTATTCCTATTCTACAATCAAATCGAATGAAATATTTTGGTGGAATATTTCTTACGAGACAAGGTCTTATATGTATTTGAAATAAATTAATTTGATTGTTATTCGATCGATAGTTAATCAGAGATTCGTGAAGAAAATATGTTTTGTCATAACATGCATTATTTCGAATAAAATAATTCATTTTGTGCCATTAGCAAATATCTCTACAACTAAATAGGCAACTAAAGTTTACCATGAGGGTATTCATGTTTGCATATAACATTATAAATCTCAACTTTTCCTCAATTCATTGTTATTATGATATTAAATTTCATACCATATTCTCCAGTAATTTCATACAATCGTATGACATGACTTTATTCATTTCGAAATCAATGATTATTCCTATTCTACAATCAAATCGAATGAAATATTTTGGTGGAATATTTCTTACGAGACAGGGTCTTATATGTATTTGAAATAACTTAATTTGATTGTTATTCGATTGATAGTTAATCAGAAATTCGTAAAAAAATATGTTTTGTCATAACATGCATTATTTCGAATAAAATAATTCATTTTGTGCTATTAGCAAATATCTCTACAACTAAATAGGCAACTAAAGTTTATCATGAGGGTATTCACGTTTGCATATAACATTCTAAATCTCAACTTTTCCTCAATTCATTGTTATTATGATATTAAATTTCATACCATATTCTCCAGTAATTTCATACAATCGTATGACATGACTTTATTCATTTCAAAATCAATGATTATTCCTATTCTACAATCAAATCGAATGAAATATTTTGGTGGAATATTTCTTACGAGACAGGGTCTTATATGTATTTGAAATAAATTAATTTGATTGTTATTCGATCGATAGTTAATCAGAGATTCGTGAAGAAAATATGTTTTGTCATAACATGCATTATTTCGAATAAAATAATTCATTTTGTGCCATTAGCAAATATCTCTACAACTAAATAGGCAACTAAAGTTTACCATGAGGGTATTCATGTTTGCATATAACATTCCAAATCTCAACTTTTTCTCAATTCATGATATTAAATTCAATACCATATTCTCCAGTAATTTCATACAATCGTATAATATGACTTTATTTATTTCAAAATCGATGATTATTCATATTCTACAATCAAATCGAATGAATTATTTTGGTGGGATATTTCTTACGAGAAAGGGTCTTATATGTATTAGAAATAAATTATTTCGACTATAATTCCATCGATAATTAATCAGAGATTCGTAAGGAGAATATTTTTTTGCATATTATACATTTTTCATTATTTTGAATAAAATAATTCATTTTGTGCTATTAGCAAATATCTCTACAACTAAATAGGCAACTAAAGTTTACCATGAGGGTATTCATGTTTGCATATAACATTCTTAATCTCAACTTTTTCTCAATTCATTATTATTATGATATTAAATTTCATACCATATTCTCCAGTAATTTCATACAATCGTATGACATGACTTTATTCATTTCGAAATCAATGATTATTCCTATTCTACAATCAAATCGAATGAAATATTTTGGTGGAATATTTCTTACGAGACAGGGTCTTATATGTATTTGAAATAAATTAATTTGATTGTTTTTCGATCGATAGTTAATCAGAGATTCGTGAAGAAAATATGTTTTGTCATAACATGCATTATTTCGAATAAAATAATTCATTTTGTGCTATTAGCAAATATCTCTACAACTAAATAGGCAACTAAAGTTTACCATGAGGGTATTCATGTTTGCATATACCATTCTAAATCTCAACTTTTCCTCAATTCATTATTATTATGATATTAAATTTCATACCATATTCTCCAGTAATTTCATATAATCGTATGACATGACTTTATTCATTTCGAAATCAATGATTATTCTTCGAAATTATTTTCAATTCTTAGCTCCGAAACACTTCAGTTGATATTAAACATAGTTAATTTTAACTATTGATCATTGTTATTAAATGTAGAATATTTTTAAACTTCTTAAAAATTTAAAATATGAATCTGATGTTTTTGTTTGCTATTCACAGAACCTTCACAGCCCAAGAAAAGGAAAATCCAAGATACAGGTGTCCTCAAGGCAAACGAAAGAACGGGCGGAAAGTCAAATCAAGGTAGGAACAATTATACTCTACTGTTATTTAAATCTTACATTATATTCTTAATCTGGAGAAATACCAAATCATAGAGTTGAATTTTTCGAAATAATATATTCAATCCGTTGGTTTTTCAAATTTTGCCTCAAATATAGATCAATAATGGTTTTATCTATAATACTTCACAAAGAGCATTCATATAATTGTTCATCTAATTCAAAACCAACAATATCGATCTAATTATATTTCAGAATTTTTATTAAATTATTTCGTGTTGAGTATTATCAGTTATATAAATTTTGATATTTTTTATGAAAAAAATTATAATCTCTGAAGAATTTTATATCATCATCCGACATGAAATGAAATAGTTTTTATTTTATATTGATTGAACAGGGTTATCATAAATGATTCTAACAGCGCAATTGCTTTTGAATTATTCTTTGCTGCTACAGAATAAGGATACCAAACTGAGTTCATTTTAATCAATCGGAGCATAACACGATATTTGTTGTCAAATTATCGGACACACCGGTAAGATTGGAATCATTAATTTCCAAATTTCAAAGTAATTATCAAGATTTTGTGTTAAAATTCTGCTACTTAAATGACCAGTGTCATAAACAATTAGAGATAAATATTATAAAAAATTCGATAAATGTATTGAGTTTTTACAGAAAACGCCAAATTAAGAGCAGTTCAAAACCAATTGCGGTGTTACAATCTGTATTTCGCATTCAACATCGAATATAACAAATGTTTACCGAATAACTTTTATTTCAGAAATGACAATATCAAATGCAAAAAATCCGGTTACTAATATTAGCGAGCTAGCACAAAGGTTTTATACAGAAAATGTTCATATTCTTAGGGGTACAATCTGTCAAGCTGATTTACGTTATTCGGAAATCAGCCGAAACAAACAATGTACCCCTATTGCGGTAACAGCGCTCGCATACAATCGAATACTCCCGTTTAGCGCTTGGAACGCACAAACGATACAGGATATTTTAGATTACGGCGATAGTTTATATCGCAAATCGATTCGGGAAAGGTCTTTTCAAAATTTAGCGAATGTATCCTCGCATCCTTACCTGATGCTACAAGAGGTACATTCAAAATTCATAATTAATAATTATGGATTTAATTTAATAATTCATGAAACAAACAACGTAGATGGGCGGATTGGGTTAGAAAATGAAGAACCTTTTTTTAAATTAGCTGACGGATTGCCGCAGATATTTCAAAATTACGAGTCAGCCGTTTTAACATGTAATTCCCTGTCTACCTGCATTTTCAGAGATTCGGACACAGCCTATTATTTATTCGATTCTCACGCCCGCGGTGCGGACGGAAAAGCTTGCGAATACGGAGGTAAGGCCTGTCTAATAAAATTTCGAAGCGTAGATCACTTGCTGAGTTTTCTGCTGCAGAATTATCCCGCCAATGAAGTATATTGCCTAAGCCCAATTGAGTTTAGATTAGAATCTGCTGCCACACTACGGAACAGATCGTCTTACGCCGTTCTAAGCGTTTTAGATACCTGTTCTCCGCCTGTGACATTAGATTGTATTCAAAATTCTTTGGACTCACTCAATATGTTCACTGAACAAGATAATTCCGTCACTCCGAAACCGCCTAACTCTACGACTGTCGTTCGTGACGCAGCATCCAAACATACAGACGTTCCCCTCCTCTATTTGGGCAAAATGGATGTTGTATGTTCTTACTGTGGTGCTCTATTTTTCCGCAACGAAAACCTGTTCTGCTGTAACAACGGAGCAGTTCAGGTAGCAAACAGTCCGGAATATCCGGATCTGTTAAAGTCCCTGATCACCGACATGCATCCGCAATCACGAGGATTTTTGAGGAATATCAGAAGGTACAATACCTTACTAGCTCTTGGATCTACGTCAGCAGATTTGAGGAAAGACCTAGGACACGGAGCTCCAGTCGTTGTCGTAGCAGGGCAGATCCATCATCGCCTACGTAATGTTGGTACCTTCAATCCCCGTTTCGGCTCTCTCTATTTTATAGATAGCGGAGAAGCAAAACGGGCTAGAGCGAATGCCGCTGTCGGTAAAGATTGCGAGGCCGGTTTACTGGCACAAATAGACGCGCTCTTAAGAACTACGCATCCATTCGCTCAAATGTACCGAAGTTTAGGCCAAAAAGTCGAGGACGAGCGACGGACACACGGTAGTGACAGGATACCAGAAATTGGCCTTTACTTCCACACAATGCCAGGTACAAACAGGAGCGTCTATGCAGCGCCCTCCAATACGGACGAAATCGGCGCCGTCTTCACATCTGTCGACGGAAATATGCCGCCACCCAGAAACTGCGTTCGCGTGTTTTATCGCGAAGGTAGCGCAGAGTGTACGGATATACCCAAAATGTCGCCAATCGTGGACGCTCTTTGTTACCCATTGCTCTTTCCTCACGGAGAGTTGGGATGGGCAATGAATATGCAGAGATTCGGCAACAACGATAAGAAGAGGAAACGGATCAGCAAAAGGGAGTTCGACCTATACCGTTTGATGAGCAGATCGGGCCGGTTCAATCCAATCCTCCTTTGCGGTAAACTGAGTCAACAGTACATCGTTGACAAGTATGCCGAATTGGAGGGTGATCGGTTGAACTACCTGAGAATTCATCAAAAAGATGTCAGGGCGGACACTTACGTCGGACTCCTCGATTACATCGCCCGTAAGAACGAAAGGGAGCCGGTCGAGAGCGAAAGAATTGGCAAGGTGGTAATATTGCCCAGTTCTTTTTCGGGAGGGCCTAGGAACATGCAGCAGCGATACCAGGACGCAATGTCTATCGTTGCGAAATTTGGACGACCCTCTTTATTCGTGACTTTTACTTGCAATCCGAATTGGCGTGAAATTCGAGAAAATTTAGGCACTAAATTGTTAAATCCGCAGGATAGACCTGAACTGATAGCGAGAATTTTCGATTTAAAGAGAAAGGCCCTTTTCGAGGACATTCTGAAAAACAAAATTTTCGGCAACGTGATCGCTTACGTTTACGTCGTCGAGTTTCAAAAACGCGGCTTACCCCATCTCCATTGGCTTTTGTTTTTGGCAGATGGTGATAAGTTGCGTGAACCCGACGACGTAGATAGATTGATCTGCGCCGAACTACCCGCCGCCAATACGCGGCTTTTTGACATCATAGTGGCCACCATGATTCACGGTCCCTGCGGTGATCTATTTCCAAATTCACCCTGTATGGAAGAGGGCGTGTGTACCAAGCGCTATCCCAAAGAGTATTCGGAAAATACCGTCATAGACCGAAGACGGCCTATATACAGACGCAGAAATGATGGGCGCAGTGTAGCATTGATGAAGAACGGTATTTCGTATACAGTGGATAATAGGGACGTAATTCCTTATAATCCGTACCTGTCTATGAAGTACGATTCTCACATTAATGTGGAAGTTGTTACAAGCGTCGGAGCGGTTAAGTACGTTTTTAAATACATTAACAAAGGACCGGACGCTGCGGTGATCCAGGCGAAAAACGAACAGGTATTTGACGAGATCAGAGCGTACATCGACTCCCGGTATTTGTCTGCCGGTGAAGCAGCCTTCAAATTATTACCATTGAAAACCCACGGTAACACGCCCAATGTCTATCAATTACCTGTTCATTTGCCTGGGGAACGGCCCGTTCAGTTCGTAGAGGGCGAAGAAGAAGCAGCCGTGCGCAGACAGGAGGGAAAACTCTCCCGCTTGGAAGCGTACTTTGAGTTGAACGGGAGCGATCCGAGAGCGACACAGTACGCTTATTGCGAAATACCCCTGCACTACAGCTGGGCGAACGGTAGATGGCGCAGAAGATCTAGAGTCAAATCTGTCGTTACTCGGATGTTCACAATTAGCCCGAAGTACGTGGAAAAGTTTCATTTAAGAATTTTGCTTCAATACGTACGCGGTGCGAAATCCTTCGAAGATCTTCGTACATATAATGGAATTGTGTATCCCACATTTCAAGAAGCTGCCCGAATCAGGCTATTGGTCGCTTCCGATGATGAGTGGAAAAAAACATTAGAGCAGGCAGCTTTGGTTGACATGCCGAAGTGCATGCGAAAAATGTTCGCATACATGTTATGCTACTGCGAAATCGGAAACCCTCTGGCCCTTTGGGTGGCTTTTAAACATCATATGTGCGAAGATTTTCTTAGAAAAAATCTCTCAGGTGAGGACGCGGAAAACTGTGCGTTACGCGGGATCGAAAACATACTGGGGTATCTGGGTAAAAGCCTTAAGGATTTTGGTTTGCCAGAATATCGACCCGTTAGCGTTGGTATTGATGACGACGAAGACGTCGATATTGATGCCAGCGTTAACGCAGAGATAGCTGCTAAATTTGATCCGGCCAAGCTAAACCCCGAGCAACGGGATGTTTTCGACCGCGTCGTTACTGCTATCGAAAATGACGCTCCGGACCGCTACTTTTATTTAGGAGGTAGCGGAGGTACAGGTAAAACTCACCTGTACAATGCTTTATTGACCTTCTGTCGGACAAGGGGTGTTTCAACCATCGCCGTCGCTTTCACCGGCATTGCGGCCCTTTTACTTCAAGACGGGTGTACTGCTCATTCAAAGTTCAAGTTACCCTTGAACGTGGATGCGGAAACCCGTTCATGTATGACGGCTCAATCAGAAGAAGCGGCCACTTTGAGGAGACTGCGTGTTATGATTTGGGATGAAGTTTCCATGGCCAGTTATCACGTGTTAAACGCTGTAGATCGACTCCTCCAAGATTTGCGTAATGACTGTCGCCCGTTCGGCGGTCTTTGCGTGCTTCTTAGAGGTGACGTCAAACAGTTACCACCCGTGGCAACTGGCAGGGTGGAGCAGGTGGAACTCTTTTTCACAAATTGTAATGCGTGGGCTCACTTCAAAGCGTTGGAACTGAAGGTCAATATGCGTGTTGATACGGGTGAGAGGGAGTTCGCTGGATGGCTCGAACAGCTGGGTCAGGGTTTGCTTAACGAAAGCGTTACGGACGATAGCAATAACGACGTTTGCCTGCCTGAACACTGCTTGACCGACAATCTCATCGGAGAGATTTTTGGCCGTTTCGATACTCTGACGCCGGAACAACTTTCGACACGAGCCATTCTTTGCCCCAGAAACGAACATTGTAATAGGTTGAATGACATTATGCTTGAATCGTTCCCGGGAAATATCATCACTATCCGTAGCAACGATAGCGTTGCTTCAGGAGACGCAGATGAAATAGCAAACTATCAGTTGGAATATTTAAACAGCATAACACCCAGTGGAATGCCCCTCCACGAACTTAAACTTAAAGTAGGCGTACCGATTATACTTTTGCGAAATATTAGTTTAAAGGATGGATTAATCAACGGTACGAGACTACTGGTGTTATCAGCTACGGACTCCTTATTAATAGCCAAAAGTGTCACCGGTCGTTTTAGCGGAAGAGAACATTTCATCTCTAGGATGGATCTTACCTCTTCCGATAAAACACTGCCGATAACTTTGAAAAGGAGACAATTCCCTGTAAAAGTTTGCTTCGCACTAACTATCAATAAAGCTCAGGGGCAAACATTTGACAAAGTAGGCATTTATCTTGGTTCTCCGGTTTTTTCACACGGTCAACTTTACGTTGCGTTTTCAAGGGCTCGCAATTGGAACGCCGTAAAGGTGAAAGTAGATGAATCGAAAAAACAGGGTAAATTGCTGAAATTTTCCAAAAACATTTATACCAAAAATATAATTTATGACAGCATACTAAATTCTATAAAGTAACCCATTTTTTTTAATAATTCATACAAAATAATCCATCCGATATTTGGCCAGTCAAAATTTGAAACTTTTAAGATTCAAGTATAGTAGGTATTCGTACCGATTTTTCCTTTATGATGTCTGGGGTGAATTAGAAATCATTTCGGTCGTAGATTCGCGAATATTGGTAACGAAACGAAATGAATATTAATTTTTTCAAATTTTCTTCTGTCCTGAAACACCTGATCAGTAACTTTTTTTATAATATATGCAATGTCCAAGATCATCATTTTACATATTAGTGAACATTTCACTTTATTCGTCCCAACTTTTCTGTCATTATTTTCGAAAAATTTTCAAAGTCTTTCATTATACTCTCATTTATTTTATTCATTATTCAATAATCTTCGAGTTAATTACAAATTATTACATTACGAAATAATTTATTTTTAAATTTAAAGGTGTATTCATTAAAATTTCAATCACGTTAATTAATGAAACGTCATTAATTTTATGCAACTTCCGAAATAATTTTTCAAATAAACCATCGATATGAATCCATATCAACGATTTCATCGCTCTATAAAACTTTGTCGTCCCCATTATTTCATTCTTCGTCTTTAATTTTTCTATCTGCGTTTTCTCGCCAATGTTCACGAATCTGTATATAGTGAAATGCAAAACAAATCTTTGTGCTAGCGACCTTTATTAATAATTCGGATACAAGCCGCCCGAGAAGAGTTCCGGTTACAAAACCAGCATCGAATAAAGTGACGAATATAAATAACCAAAAAAACCACAACCCACCGATTTGTGACACCGAAAATGAGAGATAACCCAAAAAAACCACCACTCACCGATAGATGACAACCAATTTGAGACATAACCCAAAAAAACCACCACTTACCGATTTTTGACGAAGATATTGAGAAAAACAACTACACACTGATATGGACCATCGATTATGCCACTATACCAGGAAATCAAACCTAATATGTATTATAATGTAATATAATAATTTTAAGAATTTATGTATTTTCACATAATATATTGTAAATACGTTTTCGATTAATATTAATGTAGATAATATCATGTAAATATTTCGATATATCTTAGTTTTTATTTAATTAATGTTCTCGATTAATATTAAGGTAATATCATGTAAATATTTCAATATATATTAGTTCCATTGTTGTTTTTATAACAATTAGTATTTTCATTTAAGATTTTTATATATTTAATTCTAATTAAATTATTCCTTAAATAACCATTTATATGTTTTATTGATATTATTTCTTGAACTATTCATGTTTTGATATGCGCATTCATATAAATCTATACATTATTATTATATTATTATCGATACTACAATTTTTTTTATGAAATATATTTATATTTTCCGTTTAATCAGTATTTTATTTTATCCCACTAAATATTTAAATGAATGAAAATATATAAATTTGTATAACGAATGTTTTCTTATGACTTGAAACACATAAATTTATAAAACGCTAATATGCATAAACCTTTACATTTCATTAATTCAACCATTCCATATTATACAATTTCTAAAATTCTTTTATCCAAAAAATTTATTCATGAATTCATCACCTAAATTCATCTAATGATTCAACAGATAGAGCTATATAAATACACTTGGTTTTTTATTGATTCTGAAGATATTATATTCGCAATTAAATTTTTCTTTGGGAACATTGTACCTATCTGATACCTTTAACGCCCACCTGTTTATATGAGAATTCCACTCTTCTGTTCAAGCATTAAGCTTCTTTTCGTAAGTTATTATTATTATTAAATTATTATAGAAATGTTGAATATTCATTTGAATAACGCCAATTTTCTAAAAAATGTCACAAATATGATTCATACAAGGGTGAATCAAAAATTTTTTATTTCTGCGTTATAACAAGGACTCTTCAACGGAATCGAAAAAGTTTTTGAATTTCAAATGATTTACCATGATAGTGGGTTTTCAATTATGTATCGGATTTATACAAGGTCCTTCCACAAAGAATTTCTACTTCATAACACACAAACATTTTCAATAGTTCTCAGAATGGCCTTTCGTAAACACAACAACTATCGAAAGAATCAACTCGGAATTTTGAAATTTACTGGCTGAGTTCACTGCCCCAAAAAAAATTCATATTATTTCGCTAAATTGTAGTCGTTTTTCTATAGATCACTTGAGAGATGTGAGATATTCATTTGAATTACGTTCATTCTTGAAGAAATGTCACAAATATGTTTCGGATCATACGAGGGGAAATCGAAAAATATGTTTCGGATTTATACGAGGGTAGATCAAAAATTTTTTATTTCTGCGTTATAACAGGGACTCTTCAACGGAATCGAAAAAGTTTTTGAATTTCAAATGGTTCACCATGATAATGGGTTTTCGAATGAATTATGTATCGAATTTATACAGGGTCCTTCCACAAAGAATTTCTACTTCATAACAAAAACATTTTCAATAGTCGCTCTGAGTGTATACAGGGTGTGTCTATAAACATGTTGAATTTTTTGATGGAGAAGATATATGTTCGAATATACAGGGTGGTCTCAAATGTTTCAAATTATACAGGGGGTATCAGTTAACAGATTAAGCGATACCATATTATTCATCCCATAATAACCAACCATCTTATATTCTGTACATTCACGTTATTACTTTGGAGAAAAAACTATCTCAGAGAGATACCCTAAAATACATCAAATATCTATGGAAAAAAAAAATAACCAATGATGATTATCTATGGGCGTATACAGAACGGTTCGATTGACCTACTGTTCGTATGACCTATCGGTTCAATTGATCTACCGGTTATATTGATCTATTGGTTATATTGAACTACTGACAAGGTAGATTAATGGGCTCACTAGTTAAAATATACTAAAAGAATAATATCCATGGCAACCGATTTGGTGATTTTGGGGGTTTTTGGTTGGGGAGTGAGGTGGAGCTCGGGGGGGTGGTTTTTTCCGAGTTTGAACGGTTGGATGGGGTAGAGGAAGGTTGCGGTTTCGGCGTTTGCTATATTTCGAGGGTATCGGAGGTCCGGGGGTATTTTAAAAAAATTCACGAAAATCGCGAAAAATCCCTAACTAATCGGGATTTTCAAAAATTTTTTTCGACCCTAAGGAGGGTCGCGGGGGGTCGGTTATCGATCGCTATCGACGCAAAATCGCGAAATCTACGTTTTTGCAAAAGAAATCGAGACGATATCTCTTTTCGTTTAGAAATTATCGATATTTCAAATTTCGGGGACGACGAATTTCGTCGGAGTCGGAGTCGAAACGATCCCGGTTTTCGGCTATCACCTCCGACCCGGCTCGAATTATGGTCAAGGGGATCATGCCAGACGAAAGTTGAATATCGCCCCCAAGGGGCAGTGAATTTTTCATTAGGTTTTTTAGATCGCTAATATTTTTAATTAATTCCCGAAAATCGACAATTTTTACGAAATTTCCAAAAATCTCGACCAATCAGAAAATTCGACCGTCTGAAAAACGTCAGTTGATATTCAATATGTCCGCCGTTAGCTTCCCTTCTTGAAAATTCAGACTTAAATCGAGGAATTTGGACAGAAATCGACGTGAAAAGTGCTGAAATGTGTGTGAAAACGTTAAAAACTGTGTTTAAAGTGTTTGTTCGGTCGAAAATTTGACAAAAATGTGCGATTTAGTTCTAAATGAGATAAGCTTCTCTGT
The DNA here is from genome assembly GCA_013421045.1 of Propylea japonica. Lineage (NCBI taxonomy): Eukaryota > Metazoa > Arthropoda > Insecta > Coleoptera > Coccinellidae > Propylea > Propylea japonica. The sequence continues at coordinate 31,307,370 of CM024241.1, read as the reverse complement.
ACCGGAAGCCTCGAGAATCTAGATGGAATTGTTGGAATTTTCAGTGTTTCCCGATAGATCGTACCTGAAAGTGATATTAAAAAGTAAGTTGAGATCATATTTATTCGTTATTTAATACGTTTTCTCGATTTAACCATCTTTTTTTACGCTTTTCCTTCTTTTCCTAAGAACTAAGAACCACAATCGAAACTATCAAGTTTAAACGATGAATTTTCGGGTAAATCTTATCGATTACGCTATGAAATCGTATCATGTCTCAAGATTAAAGTGTTTTTGACAATAATTTCAATCGTAATAATCCATTTTCCACGAATTTCCTCGAAATTTTCTCAATAAACCAACATTAGTTACATTTCGTAACATCGAACTCAATTTGTAACCGTTATACTCTATAATATTCAAACCGAACGTAACACCAGGTCTAAATTGTAACACAAATGTCACATTCACATTCATGAAATTATATAATTTCTGTTGTGGTTAAACCACAGAATATTACGATACGAATTATTTGTTCGTCACAATCGTCTGTGTTTTCATAACCTTAAAATCGTTCAAGCTTTAAATGTACCAACTACTCTTAAATACAATATACAATATAATAATAAATTGATTAAAACTATATTTTAAGTATTTATTACACGGATATTTTCAGGAATATCGACGATCGGCCCTTTTCCCTTCATATAAAGATTAACTGAGGAACAATGGCTTTTGACTCAAATCAACTTGGATTACTGGGAAGAACATATCAAAAGTGAGTATTGGTCGTGATTTTTCTTTCAAAAACAATGATTCTTGATAACGCAACATTTTATTATTAACAATATCAACTTCAACGAAATTAAAATCTAACCAAACTCTGATTCTGAGTCAAGAGGCCCTGTGTTTATTATATTGTACACAAGGTTGAAGGTGAAAACTAACTCATTTTACTCATTCAATTCGTTATTACTTATAATTGATATTTTTGCAGGTTTGCAAAGCAGAAGAAGAGAGAAAATAACTATTGAAAACCTACAGCTAACAAACGAGGTTATCGATGATGATCTGAATGCTTTCAAATTGTAGGAAGCTACTTAGGAAGAAAAACATGTCTTGAATCTAAGGTAAATAATAGTAGTTATTATCGTATTCATGGAAATAAAGAAGATATTTATGGAGTATATTGTCCCATTTATAAGAAATAATTAGAGGTATTCTTTGTAGAATTTCCGGAAAAACCCTGTATGACATCAGAAAGCTGTGTGTAGTGGAGATAATCGGGGAGTGGATAAACAACAGAAAGGTAGAATGGAATGTTAACATAGAAAGAATTGAGCAAGACAGAATGTGGAAGAAGGCAAGGGATAAATCACCTTTAGGAAGAAGAAGTATCGGACGACCCAGAAAAAAATCATCGAAGAAGAATAGGCTCTAAAGAATTAGAGGTATGTTCTTATTTATTCAAGCATGCTTGCTATGATATGAGAAGTATGGAAGTAATGTTTTTTTTCACCAATAAAATGTAAGATAGCTCATCATCTGTATAGCGTTTACATTGTACACAAGGTTGCTCTAATCGGTTATCAATTGAGAGGTAAATTTTTGTTTCTTGCAGGTTCGAAATGGAGATTGAAAGAGAGAATATGTGTATTGAAAACCTTCAAGTGGCAAAATGATTCATATAAAGGTACTTCATTTTAAAAGTCCCTGATTTTGGATTTCAAGACAGTCCCTTCTGCCTTTGGATATATCATTGTGAACAACGGACAAATGCAAATCATTACTTTTGAGAATAGTTATCCAGTTGAAAGCTGTCGTGAAGTAAGTACAGATGTTTGAATATCATTTTAACAATGCTTTTTCAAACCCATATTTTAAAATACCATTCGATAGCAACCTTGAAAGTTTTACTTACAACTCCTGTTTTTTGTAGGTCCTGAAGGTTCGATATGGATTGCCCGATGAAATTTTACTGCAATATTGAATATTTGGACTGATGATAATTTACAGAATGTTCTTAAAATAAAGAAAGCCACTCATGAAGAAATTTGTGTTCACAAAATCAAACCAAAGTAAGATTTATCCTTTTTTTTTCCTTTTTAAGATAACTTCCTGAAGGAATAGCCTGAAAAATTTCAAAATTCCGAGTTGATTCTTTCGAAAGTTGTTGTGTTTACGAAGGGCAATTCTGAGAACTATTAGGCTCATCCTGTTCATATGTGAATTCAACTTTTCCATTCAAGCTTTAAGCAACCTGGGAAATTTCGATTTTTTCAAGCTTTTTCTTTCGGAAGTTATCGGGTTTACGGGCGGCCGATAGGCCGACCGCCGGCCGTCAGGCCGGTTGTAAACCCGATAACTTTCGGAAGAAAAAGCATGAAAAAAATCGAAATTTTCCAGGTTTGCTTAAAGCTTGAATGGGAAAGTTGAATTCTCATATGAACTGGATGAGACTAAGAGTTCTCAGAATGGCCTTTCGTAAACACAACAACTATCGAAAGAATCAACTCGGAATTTTGAAATTTACTGGCTGAGTTCACCGCCCCCGAAAAAAATGTATATTATTTCGCTAAATTGTAGTTGTTTTTCTATAGATCACTCGAGAAATGTGAGATATTCATTTGGATTACGTTCATTCTTGAAGAAATGTCACAAATATGTTTCGGATCATACGAGGGGAAATCGAAAAATATGTTTCGGATTTATACGAGGGTAGATCAATAATTTTTGATTTCTGCGTTATAACAGGGACTCTTCAACGGAATCGAAAAAGTTTTTGAATTTCAAATGATTTACCATCATAGTGGGTTTTCAAATGAATTATGTATCGGATTTATACAGGGTCCTTTCACAAAGATGTTGAATACTTCAAATTTCTACTTCATAACACACAAACACTTTCAATAGTCGCTCTGAGTGTATACAGGGTGTGTCTATAAATATGTTAAATTTTTTGATGGAGAATAGATATGTTCGAATATACAGGGTGGTCTCAGATATTTCAAATTATACAGGGGGTATCAGTAAATAGAATAAACGATACCACATAATTTTTGTGAGATATTTATTTGGATTTCGTTCATTTTCGAAAGAGTGTCACAAATATGCTTCGATTTTATACAGGGGTGAATCAAAAAGTTTTTGTTTCAAATGATTCACTACAAATGTTGGGTTTTCAAATGAACTATAAACGAATTTATACAGAGTCCTTCCATAAAGATGTCGAATACTTCAAATTTCTACTTCATACCACACAAAAATTTTCAATAGTCGCTCTGAATGTATACAGGGTGTGTCTATAAACATGTTGAATTTTTTGATGGAGAAGATATATGATCGAATATACAGGGTGGCCTCAAATGTTTTAAATTATACGGGGGGTATCAGTAAACAGAATAAACGATACCATATTATTCTTATTCATCCCATAATAACCAATGATGATTATCTATGGGTGCATACAGAACGGTTCGACTGACCTACTGTTCGTATGACCTATCGGTTCAATTGATCTACCGATCATCTGATCTACCCGAAAATATTGATCTACCGGTTTCACGAATCTACTGACAAGGTAGAGCTATGGGCTCACTAGTTATTTTCTATTAAAACAGTTTGGCACCGGTCTGGTGATGCTAGGGTACAAGTTTCTTTGACTGGTTGTTGGTGACATAGAACCATGGAACTGCCTAATCTGGAGTCGCATACTTCATCGGTCCAATACTCTTCATTCTTGATTTTGATTAAATACTTCTTTGGAGGTATTACAGCTATATCTTGGTTATTAGGTAAAGGGTACACTCTGGAGTAGTTTGCAATCAAGGTTTTGAGGATAGGAATTTTAAGGAGGAATGTAATGGTTTCATCAGTTCCTATGACAGAAATTTTCGCAAATTCTATTATTTTATACAGGTGAACTTGATCAATTGGTGATAATTGCTGTGGTTTATAAATTCTCTCCAAATAAGTAACGATTAATTGAAGTTCTTGAAGTTTTATAATTTCTAAATTTGGTATTTCTTTCATTGCGAAACTAAGTGTTCTTTCAATCATTAGTAAAGTATTTAATAGTTCTTCTGATTGTAGTATCTGGTATTCGATAATGATTCTAAATTCCTCAGTTGATTTGATATTTTCAAAAAGTATTTTTGTATGAAAAATGTTATTGTTCAACAGAGCTAAGTCTTCAGAATATCTCTGCGTTAAATGGTTAGCGAATGAAGTTAATTTATTTATTCTTTCAATTTCAGAATTTTTGTTTCGATGAAGGCTCTCTAAGTTTTCGTTAATGGTCTTGAGGTCATCATCATCTAGATTTCCGGTTACGAATTTAATTCCTTTTCCAATGAAATTTGCCAAGCCTCTTTTAATTTTTCTGTTGAAAAATTTATGTAATATTTGTTCGATTTGAACTAGATTTGATTTCAATTGAACATAAATTCTGTGAGATAATTCATCGATGGTACGATTTTTCTGTAGAGCAATAAAGTTGTAATTGAGTTGATCATAATTAATTTGTAAATTGGTTATGTTTATGAAAAAAAGGAAATTGTGGTAGTGGTCAAGAATTTTGGCATTACAAAGAGATTCTTCAAAGTATCCATTACTGATTATTTTGTTGACCTGAAGGGCCTGGTTGGTTGGGGTCCGTATCAGGAGAATTAGCGGTATCCTGAAAAGAACAAGTATTATTCCTTAATCTTTTGACTTTCTTGATATGAGCTGTGGTTTCTCTAGATTTTTGGGTAAGACCACTGATTTTATTTTGTTGTTGTTGATCGACTCTAACTTTTTCAAAAGGAGGGTCAGTTTTTCTGGGCCTGTTTCTTTCAACATAGACTTCTCTTTGTTCTAAATCGGGAGGGTCATTTCTATTCTCGTTTAATTTATTCAATGTTTTCTGTCCTCGTTCCTTATTCCGTTGGTAAATATGGTCAAAAAATGGTAATATTTCTTGTTTCCTTTTTTCATTATACTGTTCATAAACGGTCATGTTTAGATCAAATTCTGGTAGTTTTTCGTAGGGACCATAAAGTAAATTAAATGGAGAATAGCCGGTAGTTGAGTGTATTGATTGATTATAGATCAGTGTTGCAGTAATCATAAGATTTGAAGGATTTTCATTAGGGTTTTTCAATTTTAAAATTCGAAAATTCGAAAATTTTCCAAGATTGTAGAATGAAATCTCTCAATAGGAGAATTTGAACTTGGATTATTCACCGTTGTGAAGTGAAGATCAATTTTGTTCAATTTACAATATTCCGTGAAAGTTTTGTTGTGAAATTCTCTTCCTTCGTCGCAGACAATTTTTTGGGGGATATTATGGTGCGAAAAATAATGACGTAATTTATTGAGGATTGTAAGTGCTGTACCATCTTTAACTAGATATGACTGAGCATATTTAGAGAAGAGATCCATTATAGTCAAAAACTTTGAATTTAGAAAGGAAAAAGTGTCTAAGTGGATTATTTCAAATGGTCTTTTCGCAAGAAGTGGACCAGAGAATTTCAATTTATAGGGATGTCTCTCGTATTTCGACTGAAGACATAATTCACATTTGTTGATTATTTCTGTTATTTTGTTTTTCATTTTTGGCCAATAGTACTTTTTTGATAAAAATTTATGACTTTCTGAAATGCCATTGTGATTTTTGTCGTGATATTCTGAAATGATTTCTTTTTGATTTTCTTCACAGGTAACATCCAATGAATAATTATTACTGATTACAAGTTTTGCAGAGTAATTCAATGTTTCTTTACAAAATCTGACGAGGGGTAAACGCAATTTATTGTCTCTGAAATAAATTCCATAAGATTCGTTTGGTCTCAGAATTTCTTTGAATAGGTTCGAAAAATCGTTTGTCATACAATTTTGTCTTATTGATACACAATACGTATTTTTTCCAAAAGGTTTAGTGTATTTCAAATTGAATTGTTCACCAATATTCATAATAATTCTATTGGGATAAATATTAACAGGTGTTTCCGTAATTGGGATAACTTTTCCGTTGTCTTCTTGAGTAGAGTGAATAGTAGCATCAGAGTTATTATCATTGTTCGGATTTTCATGTTCCTCGTTTACAGGAGGGTTTTCGTTATTTTGAGAGTTCAGAATGGTTTCTAATTCTTCGTCACCTAATTCGGGAAGTTCATTTACATTTGGTAATATGGACGATATTTCTACATTCAGATCATCCTCAGATAAAAGTGATTCGTTTTCTCGATTATGTATTTCAATTCGTGAAAGTGCATCGGCAACTTTATTTTCCTTGCCTTTAGTATGAATTATTTTAAAATCAAATTCTTCTAATTTTAATTTCCAACGTATGAGGCGGGAATTTGGTTCTTTAATTTTGTAAAGCCATACAAGAGGATTATGGTCAGTTTCGATTGTAAAACTTTGTCCAAAAAGATAGGGCCTGAAATGTTTTGTTGAATCGAGAATTGCTAATAATTCCTTTTCAATTGTTGAATAATTTCTTTCAGCCGAGTTCAAAGTTCTCGAATAGTAGGCTATAGGGCGGTTTGACTGTGATAAAACACTTCCAATGGCTACATTTGAAGCATCTGTTGTTAATTTAAAAGGTTTTTCAAAATCTGGGTAGACCAGAATTGGGGCGTTTGTCAATAGTTCTTTACATTGTTGGAAAGCATAAACATAGTCCGGATCTTGATAATTTATTTTTGCTCCTTTCTTCAAGCATTTTGTAAATGGTGAAACGATATGTGCGAAATTTTGTATAAAACGTCGGTAATAACCTATTAAACCTAAAAACGACTTTATTTCTTTAACTGAACGCGGTAGGGGATATTTCTCGATAGTTTCTAATTTTGATGGATTTGGCGATATTCCTTCAGGTGTTATGACATGTCCTAGGAATGCTACGTTTTTACTCAAAAATTCACATTTGTCGAGTTCAATTTTAAGGTTATATTCTTGAATTTTCTGAAAAATTAGTTTCAGGTGATAAATATGTTCTTGCAATGATTTTGAAAATACGACTACGTCGTCCATGTAAACAAAACAAAAAATATGCAGGTATTCCTTGAGAACATTATCCATTACACGTTGAAAAGTACTCGGGCCGTTTTTTAATCCATAAGGCATTCGAAGGTATTCATAATGGCCATTGTTTACAGTAAATGCAGTTTTTTCTATGGATTCAGGATCCATTTCAATTTGATGAAAGGCCTTTGCCATGTCGATTGTAGAAAAATAGCAACTTTTGCCTAAGTTATCCAAAATCTCTTCTATTCTCGGTAAAGGGTATTTATCTTCGACGGTTTTATCATTAAGACGTCTATAATCTATAACCATTCTGTACTTCTTTTGACCTGATGCGTCTTTTTTCTTGTCAACGATCCATACCGGAGCACTATAAGGTGAAATTGACGGACGTATAATTTTGTCATCAAGTAATTTTTGAATTTGTTCCTGAATAATTTTCCTCATGTGATGAGGGTGTCTGAAAGATTTTACGTAAACAGGTTCCTCATCTTTTGTTCGAATTTTGTGTTTGACTGTATTACTAAATGAAAGATCTGAATCTTCGTTATAAAAAATATTCTTGAATTTATTACATATTTTGAAGATTTCTCTTTTTTCTTCAGAGTTCATGTGAGCAGTTCTTATGTTTTTCGCAAGTTTAAAATTTTGATGTATTAATGGAGGGGTTGATATCTCTGTTTCGTGAATCGATTTCACAGGTATTCTTTCTACAAAATTAATTTGTACTTCATTTTCTATTGGTTGAGAAATTGGTATAGTGCAAAATCCGTTCCTAGCATGAGCAATACATTCTGGAGTTGAAAATTGTTGAAAGTTTATTTCAGGTAGAAGGACATTTCCGTTTTCTATGGAAACAGGTATTTTAATAAAATTTTTTGCTTTTTCATTACGCGGTTTCAGTTTGGACGATGAATATTCGAGGTTGAAAGGTATTTTTAGATCATTAATTTCTAATGTATGAGTTTTATAATCAATTTTCGCACCTAATCTTTGGAGATCAGAAGTTCCTAATAGAGCGTCAAATTTTTGATGCCAATCAACTACATGTAAATGAATATTTTCAAAAATTCCTAATTCGTATAAAATTGGTATATTTAAATTATTATCTGAAGTGATTGTGTTTCCTAAGCCAGAGACGCTAAATTTTTCTTTGTATAAAAATTGGAAGAATTTTTCAAACGCGGGTTTCGAATTAATGACTGAATTTGTTGCTCCTGAGTCAATCAAAATTTTGAGGTCAATTTTTGGTAAATAAATGTAGGGCAATTTGGACTTAATTTTGACACAATTTAGATCTATGTTTCTGGGAATTCCAAGGCAGCTATCTGAAAATTTTCTTCTTCTGTAAGATTATTTTCATAGTCATCTTGAGAATTAACGTTTGGATCATAAAATTCTGATTCAAAATCTTCAGGATTTCCACCTTCGGATTGAACGTTAAATAATTCTTCGGAAATAAAATTTCTTGTCGGTTTGTTTTGTGAAAAATTTCTCGTCGAGATCGACTGAGCGGCAGGTTGCCTAAAAGTGTTTCTAGTCGAAATAGACATAGGAGTTGGCTTTTGTTGATTTTTGGACATACTAGAACCTGGTTTTGGTCCGAACACTTCGCGAGCTGTCGGGTATCCTCTATTATTAGGAATTGGTGTGTTAATGCAATAAGGAAAGCCGTTTGGATTTCCAGAATTTTCAGGAGGAGATTGATGCTTATAATTTGTCATGAAATTTTGGTTATTCTTTGGTACTAGGTTAGAAAATTTTTGAGCATTGCTTGGAAAGTTTGGATTGAAATTTTGATTCCGATTTTGAGCTTTCGGGAATTCGTGGTAATTACGAGTCTGATATGAATTTTGAGGTGAAGTACGATTAAAATTTAGCTTTTTTGGTTGTTCTTGAGATTTCCGCAGAAATTCGCAGTATTCCCATTCCTGCTTTCTATTGTCGAAAAATTGACATCTAATTATACAGTCTTCTAAACTAATGCAGTTGAAGTTACTAAGGTAAGATCTGTATGGTTCTAGAATACCTATTTGGAATGTTTTGAGTGCTAGTTTCTGAATATCTTGTTGTTTGTATAACAAATAGTTTTGGTCTCTTATGTTCAGGGTTAAATGTTGTAACAAATCGCTCAAATTTTTTGATATTCTGCTATAATAGTCTAAATATGTTTCATGTTTTGTTGTACGCATTGTGATAAAGAGGACACTAATAAGTCTTCATTGCGTTGATCTCCATACCTTTGCAATAATACCCTTCTGATATTGGGCCAATCAGAGGCATTTTGAAAAGCTATGAAGTCCCTAGCTTCATCTTTCAATTTTGATCTTATCGAAAAATTCAGTGCGTAAGTTAGATCTTGATTCAATCTGCCTTGCAGATGCGTCAATAAATTATCTACTTCGTTTATGAAAATTGATAGATTTTGGCCGGGATAATATTCCGGAATTGAGTTTAATAACAATTGTAAGTCCTGTCTAGACATTACTTCGATTGGGTTAACTGTATTAGAAGAAGCTTGGTTAGAATTCATTTTTCTTCTAGGGTAAGGTTGAAATCTACTATTTCTAAGAATATGTGAACCTAATTCTAAAGTTTCTGAATCCTCAGCAATTATCTCTAATTCTTGAGAAGAATTCGTATCTGTCATTAGACTGATGAAGGAAAAAGAAAAAATTGGATGGGTTTGAAGGACTTACACCAAGATTTGCATCCTATAGTGGGTTGTTCCTTCCTTCTTGGTCGAAGTGGGTAGGTTGATTCCTTCCGGGTTGAAGGTGATGTTGATGGTGGTTTTGACGATATCGCACAAAGAGTTAAAACTCAACGGGCGTTCCTCGGAGACGTCGAACGTTTTCGAAGCGGAAACTAATTTTAGTCACTTTTCACTAAAACCCCGTTGCGATATCCTGTTCGCAGCGCCAATTATGATTTCCGTCTCTTAAAGTCTGTTTTTAAAAAGATTTATTTCTTTCCAAAATATCAATTACAACTTAACAGATAAAGAATTGATAAATTTAACAGATTAAGATTTGGAGTGAGTCTAATGGAAGTTACTTCCTAACTGAACTTAAATCTAATGTCCACTCTCAAAAGAAAGCTAAAAGTGCATACACATAGAAATTGCATGTCGACACTTTCGAGTACAATTCCTGGGATGGACCGAGGTGTTGGCTGTTGACGTCTACAATTCCTAGAGAAGATGATCTCATAACTATATAAATAAATTATGAAATTGACTTCGGCTACCAATTTACCGGAGCTTAGTAACGAAGGTTGCAACCCTTTCAAACCAATACAACACTTTCAATCGAACTTTGTGGAATTGCTTTATCCTTTGTCTTCCTTTCGATTTCGAATTTATATCCTTAATGAATTTTGTTCCCTTTTTGATATAATTAAGGGAAAAATAAAGTTAATGATTGAATGAATTATTAAACTAATCGAAAAAAATTACTAAATGTGATATCAGTTGATGTTTGATTATAAATACATAATGAGAATGAGTGCGATATAACACTCTAATAGTTTTCAGAATATTTGAATTAGAATGACCGTTTTTTTCAATTTCAATAAGTATGCTAAACGTTAGTTTTTCCTGTTGTGTTTTATCTTCTCCAAAATAGAATTTATAATTTGAAAAGCACGTTCAGCATGGTCCCCAGTCAAACAAAGTCATTCGTAGCATTTTCAGCGTTTGCTGCAATTTATATGCAATATGAATTCCTTCTAATTTATCAAACATCCATAGAATGTAATTATGTACATGAGAGACACAATAATTATTATCGAAGCAAGGCTCCTAGCAGACGCGCGTGAGATGAGTCTTATGAGTTCAGTCACTAAGATTACATGAATTATCTTACATGCCTAGATATTTACCGAACAGAAGCTGCAGATCGGCGCCCTAGCGAGTAGAAACTAATTACAGTATGTTTCATTACCGCTAATTTATCATAAACTTTGTTTTTAATTAGGAGGAATTGGAGCAGTGTAATTGACGTTGTTTATAAAACGGAAAGATAATTCGAACAATATTAAAGGTTGGTTGAAGGTGAAAAGGTTTTCGGAATATTTGCGAGGAATTAATAATGAAGAATTAATCAACAGCATCTGTAGTTGACGTTTCACGTCGGGAAAAATGCGAAAACGCTGGAGAATTGGGGCACTTCGGATTAAACCAGAAATATCTGCTATGGGATGACGAAAATAAGGGATTTCCACAGAAATCCTCAATGAACGTCGGCTTTTTCATAAGCTCTCGAATAAGATATGAAAAAATTCATTTTCACTTCTTTGAATAGATTATTCTCTGAAGGTTTGGGAGTTTTGGCATTTTTCTGTTGATATTCGATTCCTGCTGTCGCTCGTGCTGTCGGTACCAATATATGGGGGTGTCCTTGAGTAACCGTTAGACGCAGATTTTGTAGATGAATAAATTTAGAAACGTTGATAATATAATTATATCCTAAGACCTGTGGATCCCTTTCCTTCAGATAACTTTCGAGAGGAATAACTGCAAAACTTGGAATTTTTATGTTTTGTAAAACTGGTGAAAAATCTGGGGTAAAACGATATTCATTAGGTAACTTTCGAACGAAATTAGCTTGAGACGTGATATTTTCAAGGAAGTTGTGCAGTAGGAATATCATGGTTTGGGTACATTCAAGTGACAAATGGGTCGTATATTTGTCGGATTATTATAATCTATAATTTAAAATTTCGGATATTTTCAAAACGTAAAATGAATTCGAGAAAAAATTTTAATTTGACGGCTCGATAAAGATACAAGTAGCAAATTTCGTGGGATCGTGAAACTGGGAAAATTTCAAGGAAAATTCTATACATCAGAAGCACATCGACAAAATATATCGCTGGAATTTTGCATGTTCATATAGAGCGTGATGAAATCATCTGTACAAAACTTGTCGGATGTTCGATGAATACTCTCTTTTTTTTATTTAGAAATGGTACGTTTGTTCAGAGAATTCGAAAGAGTTAATTGAATCATGTTATTTATCTTCGACAAAAAATATCTCAAATAAATAATCATTTAAAATTTTCATTTCAAAAAATGGCTGCCACTGTTCAATAGCCTGCAGAAATAATCGGCATGAAAGCGTCCACCTCTTTGATCTCCAAGATTTCATTAGGAAAGGATGGGTTTTACTTGAAAAGCTAAGATACTGTAATAGTTATTTATGTACGTTATATGCGTTATATGGATCCTAACGCCCGGAGGGAAACATTCGGCCAGAGGGCCTTTGGCCCGAGGGATGAATGTTGCCCGATGGGCGTTATTATCTAATAACGCTCGTAGTGCATACAAGATTTTATTTTTCACGAATATATCATTTAATTACAATAAAATTCGATTGCTCCTATGATTTTTTTTCCATTTAGCTTCAGTAGTAACCATGGCATTTGTTAATATTTTGAAGTTCGTTATTGCTGTCATCATTTTATTAAGTGAATGTCATTACTGTTTTCGTTGTGAGCGGGCGTTATGATCCAAAATGCCCGCTAAAATGCCCACGGGCATAATGAGTGTATTTATAGCAACCGTTTCTAAGGTAAAATAAACATATAATGTACAAGTGAAAAATAAAATAATGTGAGCAACTGGAGCCAAACTGTTACTACTGAAACATAACTAAATCAAATTCTCCTAATGAATAGCTAATTGTCCTGTAGTCTACTCTAAAACCCTCGACAAATAAAAGTGCGAGAGTCATTCATAATCCTTATTCCATCATAGGATCGCTGCTCTTTACCTGCAAAATGGTTGAATAGTTCACCATCATTTCAAATTAATACCAAAATTTTCAACAATAAAATCAACAATTTGCGCTGGGCATCTTGTTTTTTTCAATACTATATCTACAACCAACATGTTATACTTGACAAAGAATATCTCAAATAAATAAATATCATTTAAAATTTTCATTTCAAAAAATAGCTGCCACTGTTCGATAGCCTGCAGAAATAATTGGCACGAAACCGTCCACCTCTTTGATCTCCAAGATTTCATTAGGAAAGGATGGGTTTTACTTGAAAAGCTAAGATACTGGAAAATAATGTGAGCAACTGAAGCCAAACTCTCACTACTGAAACATAACTAAATCAAATTCTCCTAATGAATAGCTAATTGTCCCGTAGTCTACTCTAAAACCCTCGACAAATAAAAGTGCGAGAGTCATTCCTAATCCGTATTCCATCATACGATCACTGCTCTTTACCTGCAAAATGGTTTTTGAATAGTTCACCATCATTTCAAATTAATACCAAATTTTCCTAACACAAAAATCAACAATTTGCGCTGGACATCTTGTTTCTTTCCAATAGGCACTATATCTACGACAAAATATGATGTCAATCTCAGATCATAACTGTTAAAATGGCCGCACAAAAAAAGTTTCCGAAGTCAATGAATTATCTTTGGCTGAATATCTCAAATAAATAAATTTCATTTAAAGTTTCTCATTTCAACAAATGGTCGCCAACATTCAATAGCCTGCAGAAATAATTGGCATGAAACCGTCCACCTCTTTGATCTCCAAGATTTCATTACGAAAGGATGCATTCGACTTGAAAAGTTAAGATACTGTAAAATAATTCGAGCAACAGAAGCCAAACTCTTACTACTGAAACATAACTCAATTAAATCCTCTTAACGAATAGCTAATTGTCCCGTAGTCTACTCTAATACCCTCGACAAACAAAAGTGCGGAAGACTTGCCTGATCCTTAGCCGGTCATAGGATCGCCGCTTTCACCTGCAAAATGGTTGAATAGTACTCCATCATTTCAAATTAATCCCAAGTTTTCCAACACTAAAATCAACAATTTACGCTGGACATCTTGGCAATATATCTACGACAAATATGATGTCAATCTCAGATCATAGCTATTGAAATGGCTGCACAAAAAAAAGTTTCCGAAGTCAATGAATTATCTTCGGCAGAATATCTCAAATAAATAAATTTTATTTAAAGTATCTCATTTCAACAAATGGCCGCCAACATTCAATAGCCTGCAGAAATAATTGGCATGAAACCGTCCACCTCTTTGATCTCCAAGATTTCATTACGAAAGGATGGATTCGACTTGAAAAGTTAAGATACTGTAAAATAATTCGAGCAACTGAAGCCAAACTCTTACTACTGAAACATAACTCAATTAAATCCTCTTAACGAATAGCTAATTGTCCCGTAGTCTACTCTAATACCCTCGACAAATAAAAGTGCGGGAGACTTGCCTAATCCTTATTCGAACAGAGGAGCGCTGCTCTTGACCCGCGAAATGGTTGAATAATTCAGGCATGGATGGAAGGCAATGTTTATGACCTATTCGTATAATGAATAAACTATTTTCCAATTTGTTGAAAAGGGTAGGAATTCCTTGCGGAATTCTGGAATGAACTTCCGTCGTTTATGGCGCGGAAGTACTTGTGTACGGTCCGTTACGTCAGGATACAAAGTTCGAAATAAGGAATTCTTCGGGGGAAGATTTCTTACGAATTTCTTTGAATTGTGTATAGGTCTGATCTTTCATTTATATTTTTATCATTTCAAAATTTCATTTAGAAATAAATTTACAGGCTGTTCGTTCATTGTAAGAACACCTGAAGAGGGGAAATTTTTCAAGTGATTTAGCAAAAAAAAACAGAACTGGGAACGTTTCGTTTTCGAAATACAGGGTGTTAATTTCCATTTGAAATTCCACATAGATATTACAATTGAGAGTTCACAACTTGTGATATTCAAAAAGATGATTTGTTTTTTGATCACAGTTCACTTTGTAGATTTTTAGAAGATTTCGCGATAATCGGCCAAAATTTTCTTCTCGAAATCGGTAGCAGATACGACAATACACACACAATCCACAAAAGACCATAGTCTCACAGTTGAGTATGACAATTAAGTTTTTCTTCCATTTTAAAGAGTTATGAGTGGCTCGCCGGAAAAAGTTCATAAAAACAGGAGACAGTGTCTCAAAAAAAGTTCCATTAAACCATTCCGCCCTTTCGCGGGTCAAGGACCGAGGGTTTCAAGTCGCGTCCACATTATGCCGAACGACATCATTCGACTTGTGTCGTTCGACAAAGTCGAATAAGTGTGGACGTTGTAGAAGTCGAATCGAATCATGTCGCTTCCAACCCGATAAGCGCGGTCCAGATCAAAGGAAGTCGTTTATCATTCGACACGTCCATACCGATGTCGAATCGAACGTGTCGAATGATGTCGTTCAGCATAGTGTGGACGAGACTTTAGAGTAGACTATGGAACAATTAGTTATTCATTAGGAGAATTTGATTTAGTTATGTTTCAGTAGTGAGAGTTTGGCTTCAGTTGCTCACATTATTTTACAGCATCTTAGCTTTTCAAGTAAAACCCATCCTTTTCTAATGAAATCTTGGAGATCAAAGAGGTGGACGGTTTCATGCCAATTATTTCTGCAGGCTATTGAACAGTGGCAGCAATTTTTTGAAATGAAAATTTTAAATGATATTTATTCATTTGAGATATTCTTTGTCAAAGATAACATGTTGGTTGTAGGTATAGTACCTATTGAAAAAAAACAAAATGTCCAGCGCAAATTGTTGATTTTATTGTTGAAAAATTTGGTATTGATTTGAAATGATGGAACCATTTCGCCCTTTCGCGGGTCAAGAACAGCGCTTCTCTCTTCGAATAAGGATTATTCATGACTTCAGCACTTTTATTTGTCGGGGGTATTAGATTTGACTACGGACAATAAGCTATTCATTGAGATAATTTAATTGAGTTATGTTTCAGTAGTAAGAGTATTGCTTCAGTTGCTCGAATTATTTTACAGTATCTTAAATTTTCAAGTAGAATCCATCCTTTCGTAATGAAATCTTGGAGATCAAACAGTTGGACGGTTTCATGCCATTTATTTCTGCAGGCGGCCATTTGCTGAAATGATACACTTCAAATGAGATTTTTTTATTTTAGATGTTCTTTGTCAAAGATATCATTTTGGTCGTAGATATAGTTTTGAAAAGAAACAAGATGTCCATCGCAAATTGTTGATTCTAGTGTTGGAAAAATTTGGTTTTTATTCGAAATAATGGAACTATTCCACCACTTCACGGGCCAAGAGCAGCGCTCTTTTGTTCGAATAAGGATAGGCACTTTTATTTGTCGAGGGTATAAGAGTAGACTAAAGACAATAAGCTATTCATTAAGAGAATTCAAGTGAGTTATGTTTCAGTAGTATCCCAACTTTTCAAGTCGAATCCATCGTTTCGTAATGAAATCTTAGAGATCCAGAATTTATACTCAATTCATAATGCAGCCAACGGAAGAATCTTGTAATCAATTGTTTATCAATCAAGCCACTAATAAATAAGTTGATTAGATAACTATCTAAACAACTTGAAAACCGAACATGTATTAATATAATAAACCTATTTGTACGTTAATGGATTTTTTATTTAATATTAACTCTATATGTTAAGTGAGTAACTTGTAGTATTGCCCAAATCTCCTAAATGGCTCATTGCGGATGAATTATTCATATGAAATCCTCTACTTATTTCAGCTTCTATATGTTGACACGCTGTTTTCAACATCCGGTATCCATAAAAAATGAAAGTGGAGAATAAATCGAATAGTATCTGTAATTTCTCGTTTTTGTAGCGAAAGTAGTATTTTGCAAACAGAATATCGCTCCTATCTTCAAAGCGAATCATTTGCAGAGCCATGTTCAGATGAATCTTTTTACTTATATTCAAATGTTGCTTTTATATAAAATAATAATTGTTGATTGAGGTTTCTTGGGTTTTTCTAGCACTTAGTTTCACCAGTAAATAGTTATTTACTTTTCATAAAATATATATTTATCCCGACATATGTTTCGGACCTATTATGGCCTTTTTCAAGGAGAATACAACTATCAATAATTCACTTACTATTTTCGTCAAATATTACATTTCATCAGTTAAAAGTATAAAACGCAAGACAAGTTTTCACAGATAAGACACAAACAAAATGACGTCATCAATGTAATATTTGACGAAAATAGTAAGTGCATTATTGATAGTTGTATTCTCCTTGAAAAAGGCCATAATAGGGCCGAAACATATGTCGGGATAAATATATATTTTATGAAAAATAAATAACTATTTACTGGTAAAACTAAGTGCTAGAAAAACCCAAGAAACCTCAATCAACAATTTATAGATTAAAGAGCACAAGAAAACCAAACAACGAAAAATATAAAATAATAATTTTTTGCCTATTGCATACGAATATATTTGGGGAACAAACCTTCTCCAGACTGTGGTGAAAATATCGGCAGTTGATAGACGCTTGCAAGTTTTCATGAAACTCCCAGGAGCTTTGCCTCACGGAGATATTTCTCAAAACATTAGGAAGGCAGGAAGATGTTTGGTTGCATCATTATCTTCTCCTCGAGAAATCTAGGAGAACCGCGAAACTACATAATAGCTGTAAAAGATCAAATATTCAGGTATCGTTCTCGATAAGACGCTGACTACCAAAGTTCTTAATGAGTTGACAGCAAAGTTGAAGTAAGAAAATCTCGACTCCGCATATTTCTCGCAAAGAGCAGCACTTCGGCTTTTGATAGTATTAAATTGGAGCAATCAATGGCATAATAACTGTTGTAATTATGGTAGGTTTCAGCTTTTTCACAGCTCAATGACATATTTTGTAGCTAGGTACATTCAAATAATCCAAAACAAACCAGATATTTATATATTTATATAATATAAAAAAATGATAAATCAATCCAAAAAAATATCTATCATTTTTGTAGATGAATCAATTTTAACAAAAATAATTCATTCTGTAACCATTATCATACATGTCCGTAGGTTGTACCGATGATTCAGATTTAAAATGCTTAGAGTTGATTTCATTCTGTGCAGCCATGATGATCTTTCCTGATCGAATATCAAATCTACCTGAATTTAAAACTCGACAACTTCTAGAATAGATGAAGAGACGATTTAAGTTTTTTAAAATATAATATTTTAGGAGGAACCACTAACTTATATACAGGGTGTCCCAAAACTCGACATCAACCCGGAACCGGGTGAAAAGGCAAGTAATGCTGGTTGTCAGAAAAATATAAAAAAAATCTAAGTTGCATGATATTAAAGTAATGGGCATTTAAAAGAACACGCAAAATTCCACACCCTGTGACAGTCTTTTCGCTCCTGTTGCCACAAATATTAACTTTTTCCAACTTTTTTTTTGCTGTGTAACCTTGAATAATGCTTGTCTAAACTGTAATCAAAATTTGGATACCAGCTGCTGTAGGTTTCATAAAAATAGGGCTTGCTCTTCAGAAAAAAAAATTCAGAATAAACAATTGCCTAGTTTCAACTGACTGTATTGAAAAAAATGTACTACGCAAGTTTGGCATGTTTTGTCAAAAGTTGGCGCATTTAGTAAGGATTCCAAAATGGTATAATACTCGTTAAACTGTAGCTGTCGTAGTTCAAATTTATTTTCGATTGCCTTTGAATACACTTTTTCTTAAACTGCTTCCCAGTAAAAAAGTCCAATGGATTCAAGTCCGGTGAACGGGCCGGCCACCAGATTGGACCAGAACGTCCGATACATCTTCCGAGAAAAAATGTTACCAGAAAAAAAATTTCTAGAGAAATTTCTCAGGAAAAATTTTTTTTTGGAAAAATTATTTTCTCTGGAAATTTTATTTTGGTAACATTTTTTCCCGGAAGATGGATCGGACGTTCTGGTCCAATCTGGTGGCCGGCTCGTTCACCGGACTTGAATCCATTGGACTTTTATACTGGGAAGCAGTTTAAGAAAAAGTGTATTCAAAGGCAATCGAAAATAAATTTGAACTACGACAGCTACAGTTTAACGAGTATTATACCATTTTGGAATCCTTACTAAATGCGCCAACTTTTGACAAAACATGCCAAACTTGCGTGGTACATTTTTTTTCAATACAGTCAGTTGAACCTAGGCAATTGTTTATTCTGAATTTTTTTTCTGAGGAGCAAGCCCTATTTTTATGAAACCTACAGTAGCTGGTATCTAAATGTTGATTACAGTTTAGACAAGCATTACCTATTCAAGGTTACACAGCAAAAAAAAAGTTGGAAAAAGTTGATATTTGTGGCAACAGGAGCGAAAAGACTGTCACAGGGTGTGGAATTTTACGTGTTTTTTTAAATGCCCATTATTTAAAACTCATGCAACTTAGATTTTTTTTATATTTTTCTGACAACAAGCATTACTTGCCTCTTCACCCGGTTCCGGGTTGACGTCGAGTTTTGGGACACCCTGTATGAATAAAATAGATTCATAGCTTTCAGGCTATTTAAATGAGAAAATCGTTTTCCCAATACGAGCAAACGTGTAAAAGATTCCGATTACTCGCTCGAGCTTTCTTCACTGTTCAGTCCCTGTATAAAATGCAAATATATTTACCCCGTTCTGGAAACAATCATCGTAGTGTGATATTTCCACAATTCTATCAGTAAGTCGGATCTGATATACGCTTACATTACGATAAAATATTTATTCGATCCATGAACTGCGATTATTACCTATGTGACCTACTAAACTATGTCCAACCTATTTGCTAGTTGCTTATCGATCATATTCCGATCCAAGGTTGAACAAAATATGACAGTTGAAGATTTTCATTACAGCAATGGAGTGACAAAAGATGCAATTTTTTTGAAGAAACATATACGGATAAGCAATGAAAAGAAATCACTATCGCTCCGTAATTAATTCAAAAACGATCACGGGGTATGAAAATATATTTTATTAGGGTAATTTTTTTGTATAACTAGGGAATGTAGGAATGAAAAGGTTTGATATTTCGACCATTTCTACACTCATCGGCAAAATAATCGATCCACTCAAAAAATAAATGAAGTTTGTTAATTCATAAATATTTCGAGTCCGATTCGATTGGATTTTTTTAAATTGGAGGTATGTTTATCATCAATCAATCAACGGTTTTGAATTTGGAGAAAACTTGGTGTACGTCATTTTATACAGGGTGAAACAAAATCTGTTTTTTCTACCCTAACTTTAGAACCTATCCTGGTGTGTTCCAGTTGTTCCACCGTGTAATTTTTTATTTTATC
This sequence comes from Propylea japonica, assembly GCA_013421045.1. Classification (NCBI taxonomy): domain Eukaryota; kingdom Metazoa; phylum Arthropoda; class Insecta; order Coleoptera; family Coccinellidae; genus Propylea; species Propylea japonica. Next base: position 31,287,255 of record CM024241.1, on the reverse strand, counting down.
CTCAAGACACATCTTCTCTTGACAATTTAGTTCTTCATTTATTACAATAGCTCAAATTTTGTTGAAGATACAGGGTTTTCAGTGCAACATTAAACTCCACAATTTCTCTATGGCTATGAAAGTACTTTCACAGATTTAACCGTTAATCCGACCGTTATGAAAATGAACTGAAAACTAAGGAAAACCATGAAACAAGAGAAGTTTTAGCGCGACATTTTTTTCCGTATGTACCGTTTATTAGAGACGATTTTGTGCTAATGCATTATAATGGTCGACCGCATCAACCACTTGTGGCTAGGATTGCCAGGGAGTAATAAGCAGATATTGTTATTCAAAAATTCAATTGACCAGCTCTTAGCCCAGATTTGAACCCAATTGGGCACTTTTGGATGCTCTTGGGAAGAAAATTCGATCTCGCGTACCAGCCCCTTAAAATTTACAGCAGCTCAGCGATGTTCTAATTGACTCAAAACCTCAATGATTACATGCCGAGACGAATTGCACCTATTATACGCATCTGGGTGTAAAACGCGTTATAGTCCGGTCTATTTAGACCAAAAAATGAGAGTGAAGTTACTTAAAGTCCCAACAAGCTGAATTTCTGTGAAATTGTTCAAAACATAATTATAAACAATGTCTAAAAGTTCCTCATCATTCCCCTGTGAGGAAAAAATTTTATTCGAGGTCAAATGTCAAAAAAATGAGTTTTTCGCGATTTTCAGCAAAACGGTGAGTTTTATCATGAAAGTAACTCAGACAAAAATTGTAGATCATAAAATTATCTATAAAAAATGTATCAATACTTTTTTTCTTACGAGCCACCGTTTCTGAGATATAACGATTCAAAAAGTTATAAAAATCGATATCGTCATAATAATGCACACGTTCACACGCCACCTATGAGGTAGTGTACTTAGCGCGTAGTTATAACTTTTTGAATCGTTATATCTCAGAAACGGTGGCTCGTAAGAAAAAAGTATTGATACATTTTTAATAGATAATTTTATGATCTACAATTTTTGTCTGAGGTACTTTCATGATAAAACTTACCGTTTTGCTGAAAATCGCGAAAAACTCATTTTTTTGACATTTGACCTCGAATAAAATTTTTTCCTCACAGGGGAATGATGAGGAACTTTTAGACATTGTTTATAATTATGTTTTGAACAACTTCACAGAAATTCAGCTTGTTGGGACTTTATGTAACTTCGAATGTCTAAATAGAACGGACTATTATGTTTTTGACTTAGTTTTCAGTTTATTTTTATTAGGTCAGAATTTTAGGTTGAATTTGTTGAAGTACTGTTCTAGCCTTAGTGAAGTTCAATGTGTTACTGAAAACCCTGTATCTCTTACAAAAATGGAGCTATTGTTAAAAATGGATAATTAAATTGTCAAGAGAAAATGTATCTAATGTTGGAATAATTAAAAAGTTGCGGTATAAAAACTGCATTTGTTTCACCCTGTATAAAATGACGTACGAAGAGTTCTTCTGAAATTCAAAACTGGTGATTGATTGAGGATGAACATACCTGATATTTAAAAAAAATCAATTGAATCGGACTTGAAAAAACATATTAATGATTTCACAAACTTCATCGATTATTTGAGTGGATTGATTATTTTGCCGGTATTATACTCGGTATTATACTCCACTTATTCTCAGCATTAACTTTCGATATTTTAGGTGATATTATCTCACTCGTGGCAGAAAATCATCGGAAAGCTATCACAAATGACCTTTTTTTATCATTGAATTGTCAAAACGAATTAGATCTTTCTACTTTTGACCTCATTGCGAGGGGTCCCGCCCCCCTCCGAAATTTTTAGGAAATATAAAGATTGTCAGTCAGTGAACGAAAAAAACCCATTATTCCTTGTTGAACCACACCGAAATTTTTTTCTGATTACGGCCCTGACAATTAAAGCTTTCGGTTCAATACCTATCATTCAAAAACATTTGGAAAATCTATGGAACTCTGTTCCCCGAGGAAAAGGCGCGCAATAAAATTTATTCACCTGAATAACGTAAAAAGCACATCCCACAGAATTGTTGATTTTGCAGCAACAGGAGTTTTTTCGAAGCGGACAGCTTTGTTGAAAAATTTGGCAGAATTCCAAATTTAAAACCATACCCCTTGAGATCGCCCTGGATATGTTTCATTTCCACGAGATCGCGTAGGCGGGATAAAAACATCGTTATAATGCATTTTTTACCTCAGAGAATTTTAAGGGTGGTTAGGTCTGATTATATTTGATGATATTTGTGTACTTCTTCGTAGATTGTTCCAAGCGGTCAGATTTATATCTCTGATAAGTATTAATTGTTGAGGTCAATGACATAATAGCACAGTTCCGATCGATTAAATCAAATATTTTGGAGCCAACTCAGACGAATTGAAAAAAATTAAGAAAAGATCTGAGCAGGTGCTTTCGAGCGCTCGTTCATTGGTGGAGCAATAAGGTTCACAATTTTGTGTAGGACTTGAGATCAACACTGAAAAGGTGAAAACATCGTTATAATGCATTTTTTACCTCTAGTCCAGTAAAATAATACATTTCACCTCGGAATTCGAGATACCCAGCTGAAAATCTGTAAATACTTTTATATTGACTCCCTAAATATTGTCTCAAAACCTACATATGGTAGGGTGTGAGCAACTATTAAATTTTGAGGTCAAAGGTCACAAGAATCGGTTTTTTGCGCTGTTTTTGGAAATATCTCATTTCCTATGGGTTTTTTCCTATTTTTAGTTATTATCAATATTGTAGACTACAAAATTATCTGCAAATTTTGTTTGAAAAAAATTTCGATAAAGTTGACCGTTTTCGAGATAGAGGGCGCAGAAAGCGCGGTCACAGCATCACTTCAGGTCAACCGGCGCCTCCGGTCGAAAATATACAGTTGATGAACTATCGCTAAATCAATCATTATGAATATTTGTCAATTTTCATTGACTATTATGTTATGGAACACCATGAAAATCTCAAGTGTCTAGGACAATCCCTTCGAAAGAAAGGGCACAGACAGATAGGTAACAAGAATCTTCAGTAACGGCAACGTGTCGATACAAAAATTTTCTGTTTTGTGTGGAGACGAACCTGTTTCGAAGCCTGCGTCAATGCAATGGCCTAGAAAAGAGGCACCACCGCCAAAGAAATTCAAAATGTCGGAGTCACGTGGAAAGTTGAAGGATGAAGGACAATGACCAGAAAACTACTACTACTACCAGTTAATGATACTGGGAAAATTAAAGGGGAACATCGAAGAAAAATTGGTAAATCGACCATGCTAATATGGTAAGTCGAACTGGCTTTGATTTTTTGACTTGAATTATCCTTCTATTTCTGGATATATAAATTGGGCAGAAAGAAGGAATCAACTATGATTGATATTGCCCAAGGTTTGGAGTCATTAGTTCCTTTCTCAACGCTCAAAGAAATGTCTTTATTATAACAAACAAAATTAGTAGACACGAAACACTTATACCTCATCAAATGAAATTACAGTTATTTAACATTAACAATATAGTGAAACTAAAACAGGAAACAATAATCTGTCGGTCAGTTTATTTTCACAAGGTCAGAATTTCAGGTTGAATCTGTTGAAGTACTGTTGTAGTTTCAGTGAAGTTCAATGTGTTACTGAAAACCCTGCATCTTCAACAAAAATTGAGCTATCGTTATAAATGAAGAATTAAATTGACGAGAAAAGATGTGTCTTGATGCTGGAATAAGATATCACATGTTGAAATAACTGGAACACACCAGGGGTGATTCTAAAGCGGAGTAAAAAAACTGATTTTGTTTCACCCTGTATTAAAAAATGTATGTTGAGTTTTCTTGAAATTCAAATGGTGATTGATTAGGGATGAACATACGTACAATTGAAAAAAAAATCAAACTTCATCGATTGTTTGAGTCGATCGATTATTTTGCTGGTGTATATTTTTTTGGCACATTAAAAAAATTGCGAGGCGCAACGCCGATACATAGGGGCCGCCATACTTGCTTTTCCGTGATCCTGATAACACTGAATAACTTCTCAAAAAGCCTATCAATTTCGCAAGTCATACGCCGTTTTTCTTGCTTGCTCTCGTTTTAATGTTATGTTATTTAGAAAAAATTCTCCTGCCGTAAAAAATTCACTTAGTTCATTAAACTCCACATTGATCAGTTTAAGTAGAAGTAACCCAATTTCGGGAGTACATCGTAAAGCGATTTTTATGACGCAAAACCCAGAACAAATTTTGGTATTCAAATGCTGCTTTTGTGTTCGATTTCGTACAGGCATTTTAACCGAATAATAATGTCCTAATCTTATAACATCTAGAATTTTTCGGTGATCGAAACAAACACAGGGGTTGGAATATAGGGGTGCTTGTTGAATTTATTAGGCATGTGCGTGAGTTCATTGTTACGGAGAAGAATGGGCATTTATTGATTGCGAAATTCGGAGCCCTGCCGGAATATCGTGGGTAATAGGGTCTTGAATACTTCAATAGACAGCTGTAATAATATACACGATATGGGCTGAAATTGTAACAGTTATAAATTTTACAGCTGAGCTTGAACGAGTTTTTTCGAATGCTCTTTCAGGGATCTCCACGAAATTTTTCACAAGTATTCTAATTGTTATTGAGAAGCCGAATATAAAATTTCGACCTAATTGGATTTCAACTTTTTTAAATAGAGAAATGAAATTAACGAACATAGCCGAGATATTCAGATATCAAACATACCTTGAAAACTTCAAGTATCCAGGTCATTCTGTCACAAATTTGGATACGAAAAATATCAATAATAAAACAAAAAGTTGAATTCTATTTGTTTGATGATGCGACCCTCTTGAATTTTTGCATGAACATTCAGTATATAAATTTTGATTCAAAAAATGAACTTTAAGATAAAGAAAAAATGACAAACAAAAAAATTCTTTGCCTTTAAGGAGGCTAACCTAACAAATTTTTGAAACATAGATAATGTGAAAATAGTAATCATCGAAATGAATACAATCTTCAATTTATAGGCTCACAGAACCTCCTTCATGCGGACTGGGATGATTTATTCAAGATGTTGTCAATGAGGGAAGAGACAGCCCGGTTTCAGCCTCATTAGGCCTTGTCAGTGTCCCATATCCCTCAGAGACAACATCCTATTGAAAAACTTCTACATTCAAGACTACTTGTAAGAAGCTATCGAGTAGTATCTTACAGATGGTGACATCTAGTAGTGAGTAGTGTCAAATGAGAAGTTCAATCATCACAGATCGCATGCTGAAAGCACTGATTACTTCCTCTTCACTCTTTGAGATGTTAGCAGTGGTCCTACATCATGCAAGTTTCTCCGAGTGATGGAAACACCCAATTTTTGGCGGCTGTGAAGCCAAAAAAAAATTAACTCCGAATCGAATATCTTGTTATGGAAAAATAATTCTTCTTTTCATTTTCATTTCATTATTTCAATCGAATTTTCAATGGTTTTATTAACACTATGACAACAAAATTTTGCATGAGGTTTATTATGAGGATCTTGCATGTTGCCGAAAAATTTCATTTCGATTGGTTTCGTTTTGTCTGATGTATTGAGGAACAAAAATTTTGAATGGCCATATTGTATAAAACACCCTGTACGATTTGGCTAGTTGAACCCTTCAAGACATCAGAGTTATGCAGTGATAGATAGTTAATTCATTGAAATGATCCTTCCAGACTTTCCCTCAACAAAGGCACAACGGACTCCATTTCAATTCGCATGCAATCTTTCCTATTTTCCTGAAGACAAATCGTTTCCTTTCGGCATTAAAGATGAAAGGCAAATGGAGCAGAAACTCAACGTGCTGCTCCGCATTGAGCCGTTTTCGCAGAGGCCCAGCTCCCAGACGCACAAAGGGAGTCATTAGTGTATTTTATCGCGTATTATTCTGTTGATTCTCGGTTCGATTCCAATAAATTACGAGAGGGCGCCGCAAGAGAAATGGCTTCCGTAGACGATTATGATGGGCAAATGATACTTTCGCACGCTTTCGAGTGGTCGTAGAGCTGCACTCGTCATTGACGGGATATAATAGGAGGTATTGTCGCGATCACACGAGTGGCCTCGTGGAAAAGACCCCTTGTTTGGCGATAACGTGGATCCGGAATTAGGCTGGCGTCAACGTTCTGTCGAGACGTTCCTTTTATGGGAATCGAAGTTTCTAGAGAGACTTCAAGTTTCGAGTGATGCTTTGATGTCACAATAAGATGTGCTGGCTATCCTTTTGAATTTTCGCAACGCGATTGTCGACTGAAGAGATTCGAGAGGAAGGAAATGATTTCAGTACGAAAATTATTTATGGAAAAGTAGCAGGTTGACGAGGGGTCAAATCGAATATGCACAGGTAGGCAATTTAAACGTCAACAAAAATGCGTTGGAAAACCATTCATTAACCGAAAGTGATTTGGGTTTCCTGAAAGAAAACAATAACTGTTATTCATTAATAAAAAATGGTACTCAACACCAACAGTCTACTTTTGCTATAGAATTAGCCTTCAAAGTCAGCGAGGTGGAAAAAATCGAAGAACTGGACGTTTACTCAAAAATTATTTTTTGCCATTTTAAGATTTTTCTGATCAAGTTATGATAGAAAATGCTGAAAATTTGGTTTACGAGAAAAGTTCTGGATAAGAAAAAGAAAAAGGTATGGCAATAAATCACACATTACAATAAAATAAATAAGCTAACTAACGGACGGATATTAGAGTTTTGTAGCTTCTAATCCGGATCTGTAGCCGTACCACCCCAACCAATCCAACCCTGCCAACCAACCCAGAAACATTGAATAATCTATATTAATAAAACAGGATCTATGGTTACTGTTAAAATGCCGGATCTATTGAACGACTGCACCAAATTCGACAATTCTTTTTTTGTTGTGTTCATTATTGTTAGCGCAAGGTTTTTTTTTACAACAAAATATTCAAAAATAAATTGTTCGGAAAAAAATGAAAAGCTTTCCTTTTCTTTTTCTTCTTTGACGTATTTGGATATCATAGAGTACTTATAGTGTTTTTGACATTTGAACAAAAAGTGAGGTTACATCGGGTGAAACGAAAATTTTAATTAGAAATACGTATAAACTAGCATATACAACAATTTTTACTTAAAGGTACCATCAAGGTAGGTTATATATTAGAATTTGTGTACTATGATAACATGAAATATGTGATATATGTACTATTATATTAATTCTATTATTCAGGAAGAGGATATTTGTGGTTCAGATTATATCAATAGAAAATGACCAATTTAAAGTTACATTTTCAACCCAAGAAAAGCAAAATACAAGGTTCTGATGAAGTTCTCGAGGTGAAGCAAGGAACCAACGAAGATAAATACCATTGAACTCCTCGCATAGGAAATAATAAGAGGTAGGTTCAACTTATTCGAGTTTGGGTAATATAATAGGAGGAACATGAAATATCAACACATATTAGTGTATATCAATGCTGCTATTCAAGAAGTGAATATTTACATTTCAGATAGATTAATATAAGATGGTGAAAGCAGTGAATCCATCCGGTGAATAGAAGAACACTGTTGAAAAATCGAAACCTTTGGAGACATGTGAGTGTTCAGAATATCTAAACGATTAATCTAAGTAACAGCAATTCATGATGATAATGCTACATTTCATTGAGGTTTTCTCATATCTTTAACTTTAATATCAATGGGTTTCCCCACAGTAGTTCCATATATAGCCTATTCGTTTTGAAAAGTTTCGTGCTCCTGAGTAACTCAAAAGCTCAAAATACGGCTTGCCATTTGCTGCGCACAAGCACTGGTACAGCTCAGGAGCTCGAAACTCTTCAAAATGAATACTATAATAGAGTAGACATTGTACACAAGGTTGCTCTAATCAATTCTACCATACATTTCAACAAGAGAGTGGATGTTTGAAGACTCACCTATTCATTGTTACAATTATGGATATTTTTCGCAGGTCCGAAAAGGTTTATTTGAATTGAACAATGAAATTAAATGAATGGATTTGGATTGTTGATAATTAACTGAATGTTTTCAAAATTAAGAAGCTACTTATGAAGAAAAATATATCTGGAATCTAAGGTAAATGATATTATGAACTATTGTAGCACACATCTGATTATTTTGTCTGTGCATTATACTCATTCATGGTTTACCGAGAGACTGAGAGATTAAATGGTTTCCTCAGATAACTACATTGATGTTCATAATTTATTTCATCATATTGGCAAGGGAAATGTTAGAATAATTAACAATTATTATTATGTGAAAAATGTAAAATAATGATTTGAATTCTGCCTGCTTTCATTAAAATGTAATCGATAGAAAACTCGAAAATAAAAATAAGTAATTTTTACTTCTTGATCACTAAATAGTAATTAATATATCTTTTTTGCAGGTCCTGAAGATTTGATACGGAGTGCTCAATAAACTTTCACTGCTTGGTTAAATAAATGAATTTGGACTGTTGATAATTTACGAAATATTCAAAAAATAAAGAACTCATGAAGAAATTTAGGTCCACAAAACCAATCCTCTTTACAATATTATTTTGATTTGATTTAACAATTTCATTCATGCTTTGAATTTACCTAAATTTTGAAGAGCAATTAGGTATAACGACTTTTAGGGTCATTTTAATTATATGTCAATTCGACTTTCCCGTTCAAACCATAAACTCAACTTGAAATTTTCGTTTTTTCAAGTTGTTGCTTTCAGAAGTCATTTGGTTTATAGGTGTCCAATAGGCCACTCCTAAACTCGATTACTTCCAAGAGCAACAACTGGAAATATCGAGATTAGCCAAATTCGATTTAAGGTTTTGAACAAGAAAGTGGAATTCTCATGATAATAGAAATCTCAGAATTGCTTTCTACATGACTACTATGAAAAGTAACATCTCGAACTTTTGAAACCTACACAGGCCGGGTTTACTTCTTCAAGAAAAATTACTACAAAAATATATTAAATCGGATGGGCTGCTCTCCTAATATTCTAATTATCCTTTCCAAGCAGCCGTTTTCATAGACCTTTCAGCATTATCATTTTTTTAACGTGTCACATATGAGTTCTGTATTGTTGATGTGTCATTTGATTTGTGAAAGATTTCATATAGATTTTCAATAGACGCTGTGAGTATGAACAGGTTGTTCCTATAAACATGTTGAATATTCTGAATTTCAGCCTATAGATATAGATAGATATTTTCAGGGTACTTCTATAAATCTATCACTCATTTCAGATTTCTACTTTATAACAAGATTAAATAATTTTTAAACTGGCAAAACTAGGTTTGCCGGGTCAGCTAGTATTTCATAAATTGCTAATCCTCATCACTGACCGAAATTATATTTTACCTAGAGTAATTATTATCAGGAATGATGAATGCAATTAGCTAGTTAGGAAACGTACAACGGACATAAAACAAACGCTACTGTGGCATGCTATGGCCATCGCCCACTCGACCGCCATTATGGCCACATTTAAAACACTAATGGGGATTTATTAAAATTAACAACCATGCGAAGTTCGCCCGTACATGATATAGCGCACTCGAGAGCTCGCCATATACGTCCGTACTTCGACCGTCGTTTTTGAAAAGGTTTTAATGTCATCTCCACACTTCAACATTCAACTGATGATGATTTACTAGCGATCGTTAAAATGAACGCACGCTCTATAAATTCATAGATAATGTGTAGAGTTTACTCGACAGGTTGAAATTCTGCGAATTAAAAAGGTATTACTTTTAACTGTTTTCATTGTAATTACATTGTGGTGGTCATCTATAAAAATTGAGCTGTTTTTGTTCACTTTTGTTCCTAGAGAAAAAGCTTGTCATAGACTATAGTTCGCCGGAATGCTTGTAAGTTTCGAATCGTAGGGACATAAAGCCGTACTTCCACTGTTGTTTGTGAAGAGGTTTTAATTTCATCTAGATTCAACATTCAACTGATGATTTACTAGCAATCGTTAAAATGAACGCACGCTGTATAGATTCATAGATAATGTGTTCTGCGAATTGAATTCACCTCAAATTTTTACGGGGTTTGTCAACAATAACATCAATTGTAAAAAATCAAGAATGCAATGCATAAAATTAAAATATGAATGTGTAAATCTAAAATATTGAACAAAGAAATATAAAATATCACAAACAAGTTCTAAAGATAGAGCTTAGGACATTCAATTCCAAAATTTGTGAAGAATGCTTGAACTAGTGCTTCATTAATTCATCGATAGAATTCTGCAAGCTTGACTTGATATGTTTCTTGAAGGCCGTACACCCAAGAAATGTTGAGCGGTTGTGAAGTCTATTGTACCCTTTCAAACTAAGATAATTGTACATGTTCTCAGTTCTCTGAATACGGTGGCCTGGAGTCACAAACTTGTTTCTGCAGCTAGTTTGGTGGCCATGCACATGTTCATACCTCGAAAAAAGTTATTGATTACCATGAACATAGAGTAGACACTCTAGGCTGTAGCAGAAAGCGACGGTTCGTACCTTATATTATACAAGTCTGGCAGAAATGAATCTTCAGTGCCTATCTTTAACTAATGCAACGAACAGAGACGACATTTCTACAGCGAAATCATTAGTTAGACGGAGATGAGAATGATACAAACGATTTTCTACAAACCTGAATACACTGGAAAGGAAAGATTTTCCTCTCCCATGATTTTTATTTGTCAGACCTTCAAAGCCTTTTCCATTAGAACAACTGGTGCGCTCTATTTTGAGTTCTAGTTGTAGTACTAGTCTCGATGTCAGTGTTCCCTTGAAAATTTTGGTGAAACAAAACTCACACTGAGTCTGATCGTTATGCATTAGTTTTAAAGCGTGGTGAATATATTAAAAACAATCAGCTATTTTGTCACCCAACCGTCTCAACAAAGAATGAGCTTAGAATCAGTGTCGAACACATGGTTTGGGAAATTACATACACCAGAATTCGAAGAAGACCAATGTTGTGTAAGTCCTAAACCTATCCAAACCAACGCACCGAATTAAAAACGCTAAAACAGACTTGAAAATTTACAATATTTGTTTGGTCAGAATACCTAGGCTAATTTTGCGATTTGTCGAATTAGTCTAGTGGTTTTCAATTGATAAGAATCTGGAATAAATTATTGCAAATGACTGCAACCAATTTCAGATGATGATAACAGGATTGAGCAATCTGCTCAATTTTATATGTATTTGCATGCACTAACCTCAAAAATTGAAATAGAAGGTGTCGGTGAAGTCCCTCCAAATCTGGTAGCAGAAAAGGCGTGGGTAGGGAAAAGGAATGTGAAGTGGGGTACCAGCTTCGTGATTATCACTCAGCTTGTCCAGATCTACAGGAACTTCTCTTAAAAATGGAAAAATCAATTTTCGCAAAAGAACTGATAAAATTGAAATAGATGAAAAGATCTGATGACTATGCAGTTCTTAGGGAATATTTTATATTATCTATTACTAATAAGTTTGATCACTTTTCAATTATAAAAGAACACCTTTATACTTGAGGAAAATTAATAATGGCGATGTTTATTTACCGTCCGGGTTCACTCTGCGGCTGGGACGCCAGTAATCGGGACAAAATAACTCAAGAGCAGAGCTAGCCAACCCAACATGTTCATGAGGTAACACTGTAATATTACCGTGTCCTTTCCTGAACAATTTCATCAGAAATGAAGACAAGTGCCACTAGGTGAGGAAGAGATATATTGAGTTGATTATATCGAAAAAATACAGGGTGTTCCTAAATTGAACGTACAAATGAATAGAGGAGATTCCTTCAGTGAGTTTAAGAAAAAAAAGTCCCATAAACATGGGGTCGCAAACGTTTCGTTTTCGAGATACAGAGTGTTGAAGTTTTTTTCAAGTTTTTTTCTCATAGTATCTATACTTCACAAGATATTCAACTTAAATTTGGCATAGATATTACATTTGAGAAATTTGAAAATTTCCATAAAAACTGACACTGAATTCATTCACCACAGATTACAAACTGGCCTTCCTATCATAGTTACGAGAATTTCGAGATAATCGTTTTTTTTCTCGAAATCGTTGGTAGATACGACAAAACTACAAGAGACCAAAAAGTTTAGTATAAGAACAAAGCTTCTTTTTATATTTTTTCAAATTAACAGTTGCTCACCAAAAAAAGTTCTGCAGAAGAACAGGTGGCAGTGTTCCAGAAAAAATATCACCCTGTAGATCTTCTATCGAAATTGCCATGTCACGTGGTCAGAACTCTCAAATGTGATATCTATGCCAAATTTCAGTTGAATATCTTGTGGATTGTAGATACTATGAGAAAAAAACTTGAAAAAAATTCAAACTTCAACACTCTGTATCTCGAAAACGAAACGTTTGAGACCCCATGTTTATGGGACTTTTTTTTCTTAAACTCACTTAAGGAATCTCCCCTTTTCGTTTGTACGTTCAATTTAGGAACACCCTGTATACAAAGGTAATCATCTAATCGTGAGAGATCGCTACCACATACTATCTCGGCTTGTCAGCGAACATTCAATACGTTCCCGAGCTCTGCCGCTACCAATAGGTAGCAGTAGTGCTTTGCGCTTCGTCTACTCGTAAGCTAAATGCGCCATTTTGTCTCTCATCAACGGAACAATTTCATTCGAGTGTCACTAGGTGAGAAAGAGACACATCAAGTTGATTATATCGAAACAATATACTAAGTAGCTGGTATTTAATCACGGATAAAAGCAGATAACTTCCCACTCCAACCTCCTGTCCAGCCATGAAACTAACACTATTGTTGTTCACGTCCATTTCGTGAAAGTTTTAGTGGCTCGTAAATGCTTCCGAAACTTCGAAGTTGTCCCGCCGTCCATGAAAACTTTAGTTCCTCTGACACACAATGGGGGTATATTTGTTTATCTCATGAACACCCGTAGAACTGGAAACCAGGGTAAATCCAGACGCGTGCGTCGATCTGTATCGCAACACAACCTACCTCGACATTAATCAAGGTTTACAATTCACATGGGAGATATAGAACCAAAAACATACACATTTGTAGACGTTCGTTGCCGTTTTCATTCTGCAAACGCTACACCGGTGGGTGGATTGCTGGGCGAAAAAAGAACGTGTACTCCCGCTTGCGGAATTCGCAGATCGGACGGGATAGGGATAAAGTATGGCAGACAGGCGACTGTGGGTAAACAAAGCCCGCTGCAAACCGTATCAGGATCCTGTTTTCAGCCTACGAGATTGAATTGGGGGAAAACATTGTTCGGTTCCAAATTAGCGTTTGTGGCATTTTTCGAACGCTTATCCTAACAATGCCTATGTCCTAAATCAACTTGTAGGCACCTCTCGCAGATTGGTCTTTTCGTGATGATGGAAGTATGCTCACCTTCCATTCAATATTTGATCCGTTCAGAGAACTCGATTTATAATTGCAATTTGGAAAAAAGTTGTATGCTCAATGTGGGTTAAACAGAGCTAAGTTGATATATCATTGGTCCTCCCTGACAATGTCACATCTGCACACCTCTAGAGACTATCAAAAAAATTCACTATGAATTCAATTCATCCGTGGTTGATGAGCGGAACTGGAAAAACACACTCACTCACAACTCATGTGAATGAAAAATCGTTACACCGAGTGTTTCAAAACCGAATCTAGAAGAGAAGCGGGCGTAGTTGGGCCTAAATCCAGATTATCAGAAACGAGGAGTTTGTATACTTACGCATTTCAAGAAGAAATACACAAAATTGATAGAAGCGCTCAGTTCGATCTGAAAAGAGGTTTCCGAAAACGTGATATATTCATATAGGTATACGTAGAGTAGGCTTGAAGGCGCTGATCTCCATGATTATTACTGGAGATGATATGAGTCCCTTCACCAACATACTACAGGGTTATCCATTTTGCGGTTTCAAAAGTAAACGTAAATAAAACACATAAAAAATATTTTTTATCATGATATTTCTTTTTTGTTATAAAGTTTGAACGTTGGCATTTGTGTGAAACACTACATCATTTAAATGACAACCACCCGAATTGTTGCAAGCATCGATTCTTTTGAGGTAATTTTCGACCACCTTTTGACACATATTGGGCGGTATCTCAGCCATAACTTGACGAATATTGGTTTTTAACTACTCCAGAGTTGAAGGTTTATCTGCATAAACACGGTATTTCGCGTAGCCCCACAAAAAAAGTCAAGCAGTGTCAAATCGCATGATCTTGGTGGCCAGTTGATATCGCCGTCCACCGCCGGTTGTTCAAGCACCCATTCGACGTATCCACGATGTTGATGTGAATGGTCGGCTGGCTTCAGTTGTTGTGTGAGCTGGATTTTATATGGGTGTAGGTGTAGATCTTAATGCAAAATACGCCATAATGTGCCGTAAGACAGTCCTAATTCCTGAGAATGACGAGGAATCGACAGATTCGGGTCTTCGGCAACACTTTCACTTACAGTAGCGATATTTTCAGTGGTACGAGCAAAACGATGATGCACAGGGCTTACAATATCTGTACCTAACCAATCCAGTCTCTTCAAATTTCTTCACAATTTTACCAATTGCTTGCGTAGTTGGACGATTATGTAAACCAAAATCTGCTCTTAAAGCACGATATGTGGCTGTGGCAGAATCGCCATTTTTGTATTAGATTTTTACAATTTTCATGCGTTGTGCGATAGTCAAGCGATCCATTTTCATAAATGTCAGACTTTCAACTGAACAAAAAAATTTTTTTTGAAAACTTCGTTTGACAGATATCGAATTCCAGCCCTATACTTTTGAAACCGCGAAATGGATAACCCGTTATAATAATTTTCAATATATAAAAATAAAACCAATTAGGTATACTTGTATGGTGTCTGGCAGAGCGCAGGAAACGTACTTAATGTCTGCTCTTGGACGAAGTGATTTCATAGTAAGAATATCCATAAAAACTAGGTTTTTCACTATAACTCATTTGTTAGTTATTTCCTTTTTTCATCAGCTGAAAGCGTCATAACGTATGTTTCTTAGTTAGGGATACGTTTAATCTGTGTTGTGATTAGGCACTAATAGAAAAATTTTCAGCTCTAATAAAATAACCGTGCTACACGTCGAGGTTTCCTGCAGTAGATTACTCTTCTTGAACCACCTAATCCAAGGACTAGACATAAAGAAAACCATTGATCTCCAACCTTTTCCATCAAAACTCAATATAGTCGCCTATAATTCCAAAGAGAAATATATTTTTTCACCAGTTCAAAGCATGAAAAATTGTATAAAGCTATTCCGTGAACTTTATCTGAAATCGGTAATTCAATTCTTGTCGGTTCTTTACGAAGCCGAGATCTATTTTCTGTCAGAACTTCAATTCCCAACATGCTTTAAGACAACCTTGCTGAGATCGGAAAATAACAGAGTTATACGAAAGGAACGAGCGAGATAATCCTTGCTTTCTGATAGATTGCTGGGATATGAGAAGCAATCTCTGGCGTTCTGTAAGTGCGGCAGACGATATCAAAGCGAAGTAATTCAACGTTCGTCATTTTCCTGGTTCCCTATCTCACCGTGTGATTTCTAGTGGCAGGAATCACGATGCGAAAATTATATTTCTCGTATGGGTTGGTTCGGAGGTACGGCAACCGGAGCATTTCCCCATAAATTTTCCACGGTCGGGATTTCGCATACTTCCCACATAAATCTGTCGCCACACTCAGGTAACTCTGCTGTGAAGTGACCCGTCTATTAATTTCGACTGTAAACTCGGATAATGTGCCATTGTAGGGTAGCTGAGAGTTTTATTTAACTTTCGAAAGAATGTAATTGGAAATGGGTTTTTGTTTGTATTGTTGAAAGGAGGAAATCTATACCCTATTGGCGATTCCAAATGCGCGATACGGCCTCTGAAGGCTAGTGGAGTAAAAAGAAATATTGACCTAGTTTTTTTGTGTTTGTGTGAGTTGATACAAAAAATGAAATCGGAATCAATGAAATCTTCATTTCAGTATAGTCTTCAGTGTTTTGTTCCAATTGTTCATTTCCATGGACTCCCAAGCGAATATATCGTTTTTCTGTTAATGGAACATGGCGAGAAAAAAAGACAGAAAGCTTGAGAACTGAAACATTAAATTTGTTACTTCAATTTTGGTATTCACAATGGTATGATCGAATATTTTCTTCTTATTTTTATGTGTTTATTTATATCATAGTGATAAAAATGGTGGTTTCCGTGAGCACAACTAGACTCTTTCGAATAAAAAGTTAAAAGGTAGCTGAGACGTGAAGCATAACAACTGGGTAGGTCGTTTAATGCTTTTGTTATGAGAAATCTATCCCGAAGATGGTTGCCGCGTTCGATAATATAATCGATCAAAAACGTGAACGTGTTGGCACTTCTCAGCATTGTTTGGACGTTTCACACCGTAATCGGACTGATTTTTTGCGCCAATTAGTTATTAGTTATGAAACAGGGACCCACCACAGCACGCCGAAATCAAAATAATCGGCAAAAGAATGGGTAGTACCGGGTTGAATCGCAACAGAGCAAGCAAAGAATCAGTCATTGGCCGGGAAGGTTATATATCGTCTGTTTTTTGAGATTTCAGTGGAATATTGTTCACAAACTATTTGAAAAAAAGAAGCGCAAGTAATAACGACTTTCATTGTGTATTATTGGATCGATTGAAATCCTAAATCGCAAGAAAACGGCCACATTTATCTAAGAAAAAATACCTCTTTTTGCAAGACAATGCACCAGCTGACAAATCAATAAAAAATGTGACAAAAATCCATGAACTACGCTTCGAATTGCTTCCTCATCCTCCGTTTCCTCCAGAGTCAGCCCCAAGCGATTATTATCTGTTTCCAAACTTGAAGAGATGGCTCCTGGAAAAGAAATTTGAGACGAAAAGGTCCAAAGGAAAACTGAAGCATATCTTGAGGACTTCGACAAATCTTACTATTCAAAAGGCAACGCAATGTTTGAAAATCGTTGGACTAAGCGTCTCCAGCTAAAAGAGGACTATGTCGAAGAATAAATAGGAATTTTGACAAGAATCGTTTGTTTTCTTCGTTAGGCTCACTATATATCGAACGCCCTAGTAGAGGAAGATTGTAGACGGTTTCTAACTCACGCCATTTTAGCAAACGTATAATTTTTATGATCGGATTATCTAGGAATATAATAAAGATTTGGAGAGAAATAGATAATCGCTAAACTGAAAGCGGGGCTTTTTTACATATAGCAGATATCAAAAGTGGTAGAAGTCCCGCTTAGCTACTACCGTCACTTTGAAAAGGCTGAATTTGAGGTATAATATTTCGAAGTGGTTGACAACGAGCCTGACAATACTCATGGGCCCAACATACTCAAGAACTAGGGGGCAATAAACCGTCTCTTGTATCTTCCACATTATATCAAAAATACAGGCGTCAAATTTTCGATTTGGTTTGCTATAAAGTTTCTGGCACTTTGTATGGCAACCACGGTTGTTAATTTCAGGTTAACCTCATAAGAACATTTCTTATGTATAAACGTCTCCGTCCCTAAAGCAATTGCCATGTGCAATACTTCAAACAAATTCTACCAGGTATTCATGAGTTATCATAAAATAATATACAGATATCCTAACTGATACTGACTCCACCACTGACGAGGGTAAAGAGTTCAACTGTGAAAATAAACGGTTTGAAATGAAGTTGGAAACTCTCTTCAGCTTGTAAGCATGACCTCGAAGCCGGTTTTCAAAGTTCAACTCGAAAAGATAGAAGTTTCAAAGGTATTGATTAGTTCTCCATTTGTCTTTTGCTATAGATGGGGCTCGAATTACCAAAAGGTAGGCTAAATGCACGCAATTGAATACTTTCCTGTAAAATGATTCTCTGCTTCTTGATAGGCTTCACACCTCAGAGTAAAAAGTAAACCTAGAGAAGCATTGGACATCTTCTTGAATTGATACTTAATACAGGGTGACCACAGGAAGTATTTACATTTTGAAAACAGCAAAACGGTGTTAATTTTTTAAACAAAAAATCTATTTACTTTTCTGACATGTTTGTTAGGATATGCCATTTAATTTAACTTGCAAAAATAATGCCAGGAAGGTGACGGCCGTCTTCTCTGATGCAGTTTTCAATTCTGTTGAGGAAGCTCTGCCATACTAGCTGTAGTGTCTCCTCGGTGATTAGTGCCACCTCTTCACGAATTGCCTCCTTCAAATCTTCCAAATTACGAGGTTTGCGTTGAAAAACTTTCTCCTTCAAATGTCCCCACAAAAAAATCGCAGATGTTGAGGTCGGGAGAACGAGGAGGCCAGGGCACATCTCCAAATCTTGAAATGACATGACCTGGAAACAAGTTTCGCAGCAACGTCATCGAAAAAAACCTCGTAATTTGGAAGATTTGAAGGAGGCAATTCGTGAAGAGGTGGCACTAATCACCGAGGAGACACTACAGCTAGTATGGCAGAGCTTCCTCAACAGAATTGAAAACTGCATCAGAGAAGACGGCCCTCACCTTCCT
Organism: Propylea japonica; assembly: GCA_013421045.1. NCBI lineage: Eukaryota > Metazoa > Arthropoda > Insecta > Coleoptera > Coccinellidae > Propylea > Propylea japonica. Next base: position 31,268,740 of record CM024241.1, on the reverse strand, counting down.
GACATTATGCAAGTTAAATTAAATGGCATATCCTAATAAACATGTCAGAAAAGTAAATAAATTTTTTGTTTAAAAAATTAACACCGTTTTGCTGTTTTCAAAATGTAAATACTTCCCGTGGTCACCCTGTATATGAATTTTATGTTTTTTTGTCGATATAACGGTCATGAGTATCCATTGTGTCTAATGAAGTATGTATCTTTTTCCTGACAAATAATTTTTCTACAATCAAATCTTACGTAAGTATTTCGAAATATGTTTCCGAACTAAATAAATTCTGTACTACTCATTTTTTTATGTCCAATTCATTGTTTGCCTCATTTGTTCCAATTCTGAAAAAGCTAGCTTCTGGTGAAAACCATATCCATGATAAGGCAGCAATATTTCTGTTCACACCAGGGGTCCCCAAACTTTTCAGCTCAAGGGCCACAATGTTCCCTCCAGCTAATGCGAAGGGCCAAAATATTTAACCCCATTTGATTCAATAGAGCAAAATAGTTGATATGTGTTCATTGTAAAATAAAGCAGTACGCATATTGTGTATCAGTTAGTAATATGGAAAAGAAAATTCAAAGATCAATGAAACTTTCAATATTTCGTGATTGACTCCAATTATAAGGCGCTGTTATCTTTAACCAATCAGAAAAAGTCTACACTTTCAGACCATGTTCTTATCCGAATTCGAAAATTATGTATATTTGGGCAAAACTGTTTGTACTTATAAAGGCACATTAACTCTTTAGGTGTTGCGTTCCAAACTCAGAGTAAGAAGTAAACATAGAGATGCCTCTACGCGTGAATAGCACTGCATTTTAATCAACCAAACTCTAGAGTGAGATGGAAAGCCTTTCACTGCCGTACTGGGGTGAAATAGACAATAAGTTATATTTTCATTTCTACAATTTCTGAATATAATTCAACATTTCCGTGATTTTGCACCGGCTATAATTACCGGAATACTCTTAAGCATCAATAAACTGTTACCAAATCAGTAAAATAATTCAGTTTATGAACATCAAATCGAAACGCAGATGTGAACACGAGGAATTGAAAAACTAAACAGTAATACACAGTAACAGAACGATTATGCCAAACTGACAGAATTGTCTATAGCAGACTCTAGCTGTAAGTAGCATAGTAGGGGAGCCGTGATCTTTTTATCCCAATGAAGAATAAAGATACGGTACAAGTTCGCAACGCCGGCGCCGAATGTTGTTCGAGTTCAAAAAGAGATTCAACTTGGCTGCGTCAACAAATGCGTGAAGGCATCTCTAGGTTTACTTTTTACTCTGACATTATAAACTAATAATACCTCAAGCTGATTGAATCTATATGGGATGAAGTAACACAAAGTATAGTTCTGTAGACATAAAGTTCCAGATGTGTTCAATAAAAGGGCGATCTAGGGCGTCAACAAAGCTAATCAACAATATTGCTTTCAGAATGGGTCATCGTGATTCTGGTTTTGTGGTTCTGTATTATCTAAGGAAGCGGGTTGGTGAGCGATAAAATGAAAAACTTGTGGTTCCATTACCCCCAAGATATATTACAACGGCTTAAAAGTTTCCGGTTTGGCCATAGGTGGAGCCATTCCTTTTCATTTCAAAAAAGTGTTAAACTTCGAACGAAACTTCAAGTCTTCATGTCATTCCACAAAAATGTTTGGAAGCTCTTGAAGGGACGCTTTATTGGAGATTTTCAGAACGTTAGAAAGAAATTCTTTTTGCTATGCTGATTAAGTAACGCGATAGGACAGAGACCTTCAAAGCGAAAGCATGTATTGAAGAGTTTTATTGGGACTTCGCCTCGGGAAAATCAATCATCATTTACCCTCTGGTATTGAACACTCCAAAGATATCAAGGAAGAGTGTGGGATAAATTTTGCAGAAACATGTGTCCACGAGAAAGCTGTTTTTGAAGTGAGTGCCGCTGGGCTCACAGTGGGCTAAAAGCAACATTTAGTGATGAATCACGATCTGCTTAAAGGTGTTTTTTCGAAATGAGGAATATTTTTTTCGACGACTGTCACAAATAACTTTTATTCTATGTTCAATGATAATTTCTAAATGATACTGTTATTTCATTATGCACTAGCTGCGTTAATCTATTTAGAAAATGTCGGACATTTCCTTGCCGATAGTAAAACGAATGTAGTTCTTTGAGTGGTCCAGAATTCTGGGACTCTGTGGCCAACTTGAAGAATTAAATTCGTTAGGCTTTTGCTAACATTCCCAAAGAAAAGATGGACAGAGTTGTCGGACACTTCCGAAATCGAATATCGCAATGTATTGACAAAAATGTACGACTTTTGCCAGATATCATCTTTGAAACTGTCTGAACATAATAATCGAATCGATTTTTGCAGAGTTTTGTTTGATGTAATTTCTAAAACAAAAAGTTCCTAGTTCCTCTGCCCAATCCTGTATAACCTGTATCCATGAGAAATATAAGTATCTTAATTACGGCTGTGTGGTGTTATTGGTTTCCATGAAAAATCGAAGTTATTGTCCTATCATTTGAACAACTATCTAGAATACACTACTGGAAAAAATTGAAGGAAAAAAAAATTCCAAATTTTTCGGCAATTTTCAACATGCTGTAACTTTGAGAGGAATGGTCGTGCAAAGAATTTAAAAAAAGGAAATTGTAGCTCCAAGTGTCTAGTTTTTGGATTAGAACTTCAAAAATTTTAAGTTTCAGTGGTTTTTCGAGTAATGATAGAAAAATCAGCAACAAAAAAATTCTCAAAATTTTACCACTTTTTTTTCTTGTCTACGAGCGTGGAAATTTTATTTTTGCATAATCGTTATAATGATGGGATACTTTGTTAATTCAACTTTAATTTATTTTTTTATTGACCTAAATACGCCCACTTCCCATGAGATATCGGTCTTCAAATGGAAAAGGATCCATTTCTCAGCAACCAATGATAGCACAGAAAATTGAAGTAGGGTTTCAAGACCTTAAATGAACTCCCATTAATAAACAACCATTGCTTATTCAAAGAATTTTTTTTTCTTCATGTCGCATCAATGTAAAAATTTAACAAAAAAAGGGCTTCTGGTGGTTTCTTGGAAAATCTAGCGCTGGATCGAAAATGTTGAGGAAACCAATAATGTTAAGTGTGACTTTCACAGTTCAATATGTTGATGAAAACCTCACGAAGAGCCAACTCAATCCAGCGAGCCGTTTATTTGTTTGACTCGATTGAATTTTTGAAAAAAAATACGGACCACGTTTTTTGCTCTGAGAAGCTCGTAATCTTTAAAAAAGGCAAAAAGAATTTTCTCGAGCTTTTTTCACATTTCAATTGCAGATAGTACATAAATCTCAAAAAAAGAAAAATAAAATAAACTAACAAATAAAAATTTTATTGATTTAATGACGGGTTTGCCACCCCTGTTTTCAATAACGGCTCTCAAACGTTCAAAGACAAATGGATCCTTTTCCATTTAAAGACCGGTATCTCGGCGAGAAGTGGACGTATTGAAGTCAATAAAAAAATAAATTAAAGCTGAATTAACAAAGTATCCCATCATTATAACTATTATGCCAAAATAAAATTTCCACGCTCGTAGACAAGAAAAAAAAGTGGTAAAATTTTGAGAATTTTTTTGTTGCTGATTTTTCTATCATTACTCGAAAACCACTGAAACTTAAAATTTTTGAAGTTCTAATCCAAAAACAAGACACTTGGAGCTACAATTTCCTTTTTTTAAATTCCTTGTACGACCATTCCTCTCAAAGTTACGGCATGTTGAAAATTGCCGAAAATTTTGGAATTTTTTTTTGATCCTTTAATTTTTTCCAGTAGTGTAGTTTTTATTCCGAAACCAAGTTCAACATTTCTCTGCACCAATCCAGTAAATTCTGATATCTAGAAGTGAGATCAGAGCCGGAACTAGAATTCTAGCGCCTGTGGCAAACTTTCAAAATGCGCCCTTGAAGAAATTTATTTTTCAATAAATATATGATTTTTATAATTGACATTTATTGATTATAAGGGGTTTTCCAATAAAAGGTGTTATTTTGATATTAAAAGAAAAATGCCATTTTTAATAAAAATTATCGGATGTTTATTTCATTATGAAGAAGATGCTATGCCGTTAATAGTGGAAAATAACATAAAGCAAATGACCACCACGACCACGCTTACAGGACCATATCCTTTTAATGAAATTTTCCATAACCAAATCGCAAAGTGGTTGCCCTATGTCCTCGATAGCCTCACGAATTCCATCTTTGAGGTTTGAATCGACGCTGGGCTATTGGCGTAGACCTTCTCTTTCACGAAGTCGCAAGGTGTTAAATCACAAGATCTCGGTGGCCAATTGTAATCACCTCTTCGAGAGATAACACGGTTCGGAAACTTTACCCGCAAAAGACCAATGGTTTTGTTGCTTGTGAGGCACGTAACGCCGTCTTGTTGAATGTAAACGTTGTCCAGATCAGTACTATCCAATTTCGGTCATAAAAAATCATTGATCATCTCTCGAGAGGGCAATCCATTCACCGTAACTGTTGCTCCCGCCTCATTTTCCGAAAAGTGGTCCAATGACTCCGCCGGACCATGAACCGCACCAAACAGTCACATGTTGCGGATAGAGAGGCTTTTCAACAATAACTCTTGGGTTTTCCTAGCCCCAGATGCGACAATTCTGCTTGTTGACGAGGCCACCGAGGTGGAAATGGGCCTCATCACTCAAGATGAATTTTCGATGGAATTCCGGTTCTTGTGTTAACTGAACTTCATAAGTCATAAGACCCAAATCTTTATGCAAAATACGGTGTAATGACGTTTGTGGAATCCCTATTTCCAAAGAACGACGAGGCATGGACAAATCTGGATTTTCTTTAACACTTTCGGCGGCAGCAGCAATATTTTCGGCTGTTCTCGAGCGACGTGCTCGGGTTTTATTCTTCACATCACTAACTTGTCCCAAGATCTCGAATTTTTCCACCAATTTCTTCATTGCGGTTCGACAAGGTTCTTGAAGAGTGTATCGTTTCATTTTTATTAATGACGTAGTTTCTACTTGTCAAATGTCAAAAAATGACAGCTTCAAACGTGATATCTACCGAAATAGCGGGCTTTTCAAAATAACACCTCTTTTTAACCATCTATTTTGAAGAACCTTTTATTGACAATAATCTCCCATATTTTAAGGTAATGGACAATGCACCTAGAGTCGTGTTTCTCGCCATGTATAATTTTCTAGGATTTTGTTCCGTTTTGGTAGTGTTCGTTAACTACGTGTTTCTCAATTTTGTAAATTGGTTAATTCGCCACTTTGAAATATAGAGCTTGTAGTCAATCTTAATGTAAAATGGAATATTTCATATTTCACATTTTGCGCCCCTAGGTCGTTTGCGCCCGTGGCAAATGCCTCCCTCGCCACGTCCACGGTCCGGCTCTGAGTGAGATAGCACAAACCGAGGAAGGTCTGAAATCAAAGCATACCTTTTAATCCGACGATTAATAGTTTCCATTGTAATAGGCTTTCCATGCTCGGGAAATCATAATTTCACTATTGATTTTGCGAACGTACCTAACTAATGTATTCTCGTAGCATATCCAAAAGCATAAGACACCTATCAAGGGTGAAATCATTATTCTGACACGACCTGTATCTTCAGTTAATTCGACAAACTTTGTGAGCTATTTAAACTATGCTCCTCTCCCCATTGTAGGCATAATGCGCAGAATAATCAGCAATTCACTACGTTCTGTAAAATGATGTAATCCAAATTTTGTATTAAAGCACCACTGTGTTGCACACAGTTTTGTTGTTCAGAACAGACAATAAAGCCTGTATATCGGTATGGAATAAATTTTTCAATTTTAAATTACTGTGTTTAAAAATCACTCAAATTTTACAATTATCAACTTGAGATGTTTCAAATTGAAGGTCGAATAATAGTTATAGTTGGGTGGAGCCCCAAAATTAATGATTAGAGATGCGGTGGAATGACGATTAGAGATGCGGTGGAATGACAGTGAAGTCGCAAGTTTATTTTTTTTCGAGATTTAAGTTGTTTTTCAGGACGAATTTGACTGTATATTCTCTTGTTTTTTGTTTTGTGTTATAAGATGCATTTTCAATATGTTTCGCCCAACCAGATGAAAGAAAAAAGAAAAATTTTTCAATGAAAAGTCTTAGATATAGATATTTCAGCTTTAGGCCAAGCAATAGAGGTTTTTTACGTGACAAAAATACTACCTGAAATCTGACTGTGCGGTCATGCAATAGGTAGTTTCTACATGTTTTTCATGATAAATTCCACTCCTGAATCGTCTTAGGTTTTTTCTGAGAAGCGAAAAATAGCCAAAAAAATCCAAAATTTTGCTTTTTCGCTCATAAAATTCACAAAATCTCGCCGTGACTTATGCTTCGTCACCTCACGAAACTGCGAGTCATTTTGCGCCTGGCCTAATGCGCGCAGCCCTATATCTCAACATGTGTTCAGCTAAATGACGCGCTTCTTCGTTGCACGCTAATTACATGGGTTGTCCATTTCTGGAAAAAACTTAAATACCGTTCATACAAGCACAAAACGATTAGTCACACTAGAAAAATTACCCTAGAACCTATTTGAAGAAATTCTTCGTTGAAAATCCACCATCACTCAAAGCTGATTTTGAACCGATATCCACATATTTTTGGCTGACTTCGAACAAGACTATTAGAGCGGTTGAATAATTCGCAAATTTCGAATTTTTCCTGAACTTTTTCTTGCGCAAAAACCATACTAGCCGAAAAAGAGAAAACACGAGCTGGACCAATTTTCACAATTGCTCTCTCGTCTGGCGGCCTAAAAACAAATGACCTCTGGAAACCCATCGAATTACTCTGTTATCTATGGTCCTGTTTCAACGGAACGTGAAACGACAATATTTTCGCTTTCTCTCTTGTTCCATTTCGGTTCTGCGTTATTCTTTCCGCTAATATAATCAATGGTCCTGTTCAGAGGGAGTTACGAATTAATTTCCGATACGACCTGCGACATGTTCCAACTCCGAGCTGTTAGCGAATAACAGCGGCTTATTTTAATGGACTGGCTAATCAGAAGGTTAATTGGTTAAAGTTCGGATAACTTTCCTGGAACTCTGAACCCCACCGTCAGTGATTATTATCTGGTTAATGGCATACAAAACATACAAGATACTTTTGTAAATTACTCTATTTAATGAATTGAAGACCCAATGATGAGGTGGGTTGTGTGGTGGACATGGTAGGCTTGCTAAAACCTATGTTTTGTGGAGTGAAGCTTTTATCTTTTTAGTTGTTTCTCATTTGTAAACGTCAGTTTCCAAAAACACAGTATTAATCAAGAAAGTTTATTTTATCAAGTCACTAACTTGTAAAACTGACAGTTAACTTGCAAAATTTTTACAAGTTAGTAGTATTTTTTACATTGACAGTTGTCAAGTACTTGCTTCTAATTTCATTCATCCTTCTATTTCAGAGTTCCTGGAACAAATGTATTTCTCAATAAACGTTCTCAAACTATTCAGAAACGATATTCACACCTTGTTTTATTCGTATCTATTTGTTTTTCTTCTCAAAATTGCAAATATCCTAGAGGTATTTTGACCTGTAATTTCAATGACAGTTGTTACGTACTTGCTTCTAATTTCATTCATCCTTCTAATTTGAACGTTCCAGGAACAAATATTTTTAGTAATAAACGTTATAAAAGTATTAAAAAACGACATTCATACCTTGTTTCATTTGGATCTGGCCTTTTTCGTCAGAAATGAGCAACTATTCTCGAAGGACTTCCCTCTCGTAAAGCCACTGACAGTTGTCATAATTTTCCGATGTCATAAATAATCTATAGCTTACGACATTTGCGAAATATTATTGAGATTTTTTTGGAATTCATCTAACCTTTTTACAAATGAGAAACAAATAAAATATAAAACAATACACGCAAGGTAACGCGTTTTACTGGCTCAAGGAGGTAACTGACTCGCCTGCGGCTCGTCAATATATCCTCAATTCGCCCTCTTACCTTGCTAGTAATGTTATATACTATAACCCTTTTTGAGGTTATGGGGGAAATTACAGGATGAGACAGAGAATTTTGCTGATTTTGAAATTTAATAAAAAATTATGCAAATATCAATTTCAGTATTGTTCCATCTTCAAGTAAACTACTATAAGTTATGTGTAGACAGTTTCGGTTATCATATCCGGTTAATGGTTCCCAATAAACGCAGACTTCCTGGCGATATCGCCGAGAGGTTACAACATGACATCCATGCAAGCTCCTTTTGCGACATCCTATAGATGTCACAAATATAACCAGAATAAGATGTTAGCGTTGCAAACCCTTAGCGAGGACACCGAGAGGTTACAATCAGACATCAATGCGAACTCCTATTGCGACATCCCATAAATGTTACAAATATAACAACAATAAGATATTTGCATTGCGCAACAGGACAAGAATAGGATATTCGCATTGCGACTTCTTATAGAGGTCGAAAAGATATCCCATCGTAAGCTCTTCACGTGTGAAAATTGCAGGATCAACCAAATTAAGAAATCCGCTATTAAACATCCGTAAGTGTTTCGATTCGAGAGCCTGTATAAAGAAGAAGTTACTTGAGAATTGATATTATCATTAGGTTTGAATATACTCAATGGTATTATGATTCTTTTCGATATTCTCTTTTTCTGGAAATTGAGTGTTCGATACGGAAATCCTATACAGATGTGGAAGAACCGGATGGAAACACTGGAACTCCTGTGTTAAATTCAAGCAGGCTCGGAGTCCAGTGGAACAGTGGAAGAATCGAAACCTCAGAGCGATGCGATATTGAATAAGCGGCTGGTATGTTGGAATGGCATTCTGAAAACTCTGATAAGGGTAAGTGTCGTTGCCGACCGTAGCGTTTGCTGTAACCAATGCTCCGATCTTACCCTTATCAGAGTTTTCAGAATGCCTTTCCAACAGACCAGCCGCTTATTCAATATCGCATCGCTCTGAGATTTCGATTCTTCCACTGTTCCACTGGACTCCGAGCCTGCTTGAATTTAACACAGGAGTTCCAGTGTTTCCATCCGTTTCTTCCACATCTGTATATAACTTTCTTCTACTGCTTCTCTCTAGATATTTCTCATTTCTAACTTTCAAACGTTAAATACCAATTTGAATGCTTTCTTTCTGAATATTATTCGAACTAGCCAATAAATACAATTTTGGAAATGATATATTCCAATGCTTCGAAATCCGAAAAACATAAAAATTATAATAACATTAAGATCCACCTGAACTTTTTTTGGATACTGGATAAAAATGAGAAAAAATTCACACATCATGAAAGAGGCACGATGAGATTTCTCCTTTTCATGTATCCAAATGGAATATTCTCAAAGAAGACGAGTCAGGGGTAACTACTTATATATTCCAACGATCGATGGTTAGGTAGTTGTCTGTGAAAGCAATATAAATATGCTAATTTGTATGAGAGTTTACATATCGATAAAGAGCTATACCTTGCTTCGTCGATGTTTTCAGGGATATTTACATAGATATTTAAAGCGATAACCAATGTGTTTTCGACGAATACTGAAAGCGCAGCATCTTGTAATTTCGATATCGATTGCTCGAAATGTTTGCACAAACATAGACATTCCTAACTGGCGGAAAATGTAATCAGCTGAAGTTTCATCTTAGATATTCTGAAATAATATTCATTCGCATAAATAGGACATCTTTGGAGTGCATCATAAATAATATTACTGCTGACTGCTTCTTCCAAGAGACTGAATTATTATACACTGCTTCATATCCGAACTTTCTTCGAAGCACTCATTAACAAGATAAATCTTGACTATAAACAGAATAAATTTGGGCTCCTTTATATAATAATAATATAAGTTTTTTTTTTGCTCCCTAGATCCCCAGATCTGTCACATAATCATAATTATAGTCAATAAAATTGACTACTTTCTTGTCATTTCGATTTAGAGTTGCGTAAGCGCCAGACTCGCCTAAGCAGAATTCGTCAAAGTTGTTTACTTCGGTCATAAGCGACAGTAATGCCTGCGACCAAAAATACATTGTCATAAGCGACTTCAATTGACTTAACCTCCTTTTTTTTACCAGTTTTCCTATATGAGTTTTAACTGAAAGTGGTTTTTAGTGTTGTTACTTATAAGAGCGAATACTCGAAATGTTTGCAATGTCGCTTACGTCGTTTCGGCTTGAATGCATCGATATAATTTTCTCCATTTCTTTCATCATTGTTCATGAATTAGTTGCTCCAAAGTCTTCACATCATACATAGTGTATCTGAAACATCGAAAAAATGGAAGGGGTGATTCCTCAGATCATTTTATAAAAAAGATTCCCGGAAATGCCAATGTTTTCAAGATAAAGGTTGTTGAAGTTTTACAGAAACCTGACTGAAAAAGTGATGCGCCACTGAGATATTTTAAACTAACAATAATTTTTTAGTTAATTTGTGACAAACAATTTCTTCAGTTTTTTTGTGTAGGGCGTCCTTCTTATGAAAAAAAACAAAACATCTTACTTATTTGTAGTAGAACGTTTCGTTAAAATTTTTTATTTTTTTCAAACATAATTCAACATCCTGTATTTTGCATACATTGCATTTCCGGAAATACATTTATGGAAACTTTTTTTCATAAAATGATCCCTTACATTTCTTCGGTGTTATTCAGATAGTAGAACAATTAGAACAAAAAAATCTCAAAAGTGAAAAAAATAAAAAGAAATTGAAGAGGATATGGACGTCATAGAACAGACAGTTTGAATTAATGTCACATCACAAATCTTGGTCGTTTCGTAGATAAAGCTATCCATATTTCTTACAGAACTAATAATATGTATGTCTGGAGGGTTAGATTTTTGTATACCTGATTTTATCGATGCGCTTTATGTGAAAAAATTATAGCGATATACAGGGTGTTCTGATTTGTTTCCGACAAACTGAAACGGATGATAGATCACATCATTTTAAGCAAAAAAGTTCCTATGAACATGTGTCCGGAAATGCTTCGTTTCCGAGATACAGAGTGTTATAGTTGAAAACATAATTCGCGTTTTCTTTAATATTACCTATTCGACTGATTCCAAATGATTGCATGAAAGTTGGTACATAGGGTTTTTTGAGGTGAGAAAATCAAATTTGTGGTTGATTTGGTTGTATTTTCTAGAGGGCGCCACTGGCAATAATTTCGTCCCCTTTAAACCGTTGCATTTTTTTGTGCTACCCTCTGAAATCATTCAGAACACTTAAAAACAACAATTACATGGCATACCACTCCTACTTATTAGTGGGCAATAGAAAATCCGCATGCATTTCGCCTTAGAAATTTTCAAAATGAATTCAAATTAAATATTTGAATGGGGATAATTTTCGGAGAAGTTTTGGGACCCTTTGGCGTTAAATTCATTTTTCTCTGAAACGATTGCTCCTAGCGACTTCGATAATGTATACCTTTTTTGAGTAAAAAGGATGAGAGAATCGATTTTTCAAGTCCAAAACGGTGTACAGGGTAGCACAAAGAAGTTGCAACGGTTTACATGGGCTGAAATGGTTGCCGGTGACGCCCTCTAGAAAATACAACTAAATCGACCACAAATTTGAATTTATCGTCCCAAAAAAACCCTGTATATGAATTTTCATGAAAGGATTTCGAAGCAGTCAAAACATATTAAAGAAAACGCGAATTATTTTTTCAACTTTAACACCCTGTATCTCGGAAACGAAGCATTTCCGGACCCATGTTCATAGGAACTTTTTTGCTTGAAATGATGTGATCTATCACCAATTTCAGTTTGTCGGAAACAAATCAGAACACCCTGTATGTCGGACTGTTTTTGTAATATGGTACGTTTTCGAAATCTGTTGATTTGTATAAGTTGTATTTCAGAAGATATTGTCATTAATTACTATACATATTTTTAAGTGAAAATTGACAATGGCTGAACAGTTGTAAACCATACATGCCTCAATAACCAATCTATACAACTCTTGATACCACTGGTTAACAGGACCCAATATGTTACATATGACCATTAGTACATTACCCCTTTGAAGAACCATTTTCAGTTTCCAAACATCCCAATCATTGGTCTCTGAAATGAAATGGGACCACATGACCACGCAAATGAATAATACGTTTCGTTTATCAGTTGAAATGTCAGCCCATTTCGGTAAACCCTTTATAACACAAAAACCACACTCAAGGGTAAATTACCCTCCGACAAAACTGGAAACTATGTTATTCCCTTTGAGCCCCACAAAAGTTCCTGGCAGCGTTAGAAATTCTAGATTCGTTCCCCTTGTTTATCTAACACTAACAGAGTCTAATAATAAACACAAACACCGAACAGCCCTATCTCATACGCAGGCTTACGCCAGTATTCGCGAATGTTCCTAAGCGATACTCCCTCTGGTGTCCAATTCTGTAACTAGAGGAACTAGTAACATTCGTTGATTTTCCTTTGTGTTTACTTCAAGTACGTTGATATTTTATGAATAATTGTGTTTAAAAAGCGTTTTGATAACGATGCCACGTTATTGTTCAGTTCCTCAATGTTCTTCTTGGGAAAAGAGAGATCCTAATCTCCATTTTCATACTTTTCCTGCTCCTAGTGATGCATATCGTGTTTGGGTAGAAGGAACATCAGGAAGTAAAGTTTTAACAGACCGACGAAAAGCATGGCAACTCAAACTAAGGATAGGTAAACGCATTTCAAAGAGCATGTTAGTATGTTCTCTGCATTTTACAGATGAGGATTATTTTTATCGAGGTAAGAACTGATTATTAATGAAATTATCATTTTTCTTCATTGATATATTTTTTTAGGTTCCAGTTCTAATCAGAAAAAATATCTGAAAAAAAACGCTGTTCCCTCCAGAAACCTCCCTGTTATATCTACGGCGAAGGAATCTGTCTCAAGTTCTATAAGCAGATCTGAAAGATTGAGTAGAAGAACCGCCAACAAAGAACAGCTTGTCGAAGGAGAAGATTGCTCTTTTCAGGAATTCATACCTGCTGAACAGACTGCATCTCCAGATGAATTAAAAGCTGCAGAAGGTTTATTACAGCTCCTTCAAACCCAGCCAGATTATTTGGGGCCAAAAAATTTTAGAGATTTTGAAGTCCAGGTGAATACGTCAAGACTATCAACATTGTGTGATTTGATTACAACAGATAGTGCTTTGAACAGCTTTACTGAACTCAACAATTTAAAATTATTGGATACAATTGTGCAAGCTATCGAATCTGTATATAGTGATCGAAGGCTACATCGATTAACAATAAGACAACGTATTGTTTTAGTGTTCACTAGAATGAAGTGCGATTTGACGTATGTTACGTTATCATTATTATTTGGAATTTCCCAAAAATTGACACAGCAATATTAATAGAAATGTTATCCATTTTGGCTCAAGTTCTCGGTTGCCTCATAAGATTCCCAGATGTACAAGAAATACAAAAGAACATGCCAAAATGTTTCGAAAGTTTTCAAAGAACAAGAATCGTGTTGGAATGCACCGAAATTTATATTCAGAAACCGAAATGTCTCTGCTGTCGAATATGTTTTTACTCGCAGTATAAGTCTAATACCACTTGTGAAAAAGGTCAAAGATATATTTACCATTGCATGTGCCATAAGTAATTTATCAAGTCCCATATTAGCAGATCATAGATTTTTGAAAGATTAAAAATTCAGAATTTTTAACATTCTCTATACAAAATTTTTATTTCAATTTAATAGACAGGCACGGATATGATGAGTTGTTTGATTGAAAATGTGTTTATTATGTGAAAGAAATAAAGTATTTCAATATTTGATTTTGTGTTTTCATAATTTTTCACATCAATACTATTTGCAAATGGAGTAAGAAAATGAAGGGACACTGGAGTTCTCCACAAATATGATGTGGTTCAGAATTCATTGCACTACTTTGAAGGCACAAAGCACAAATCTTTATTTCCTTCGAAGTAGACTAATTCAATTTACCACACAAGATAAGATGTCCAGCATTCAAAACACCTTCTCCTTCCTGGACATTTCTGGAAGTATTTGTGCCCTCCAGGTATTTTAAATACTCCACTAAGCTTAACCTCAGCATGATTACACTCAACGAGCTAATAAAATTTTAATCAGTCCTCGATTTTAATATTTTTCCTGAAATTTCCAACAAACACTAGGCAGAATCCATACAAATAGCTTATGAGGTTACTAGTTCCTCTGGTTCGGAGTTTACTCACCCGAGCGCTGCAAGCATAAAGTCAGACGCCAATTGGTGTTGTGTTATATCATCTGGAAATTTTTCAATTCACCATAACTGCCATCAATCTCAATAATTTGTCTTCAACGGGATGAATCAGACGTGGGTCGGTGACACAAAGAATGATTATTCTGAACATAAATCATCTCTGCCGAATTTTATTTCGAAAGAAGCTGACACGGGGATAAAAGTAGTCATTTTCATCAAACGAGGAAGAGAGCTTTCGATGTTTATTACCTAGGAGGATATACTGAGTGTTTCACAACGGCAAGTTTGTTTAACATATACACTGCTCAACAATTGATAGGGATCACTTAATTGTTCTAAATTTATTTCTGAAATATTCGCTCCAAGATTAAAAATTTAGTCAGATATCAGAAAATTTTCAGTTGATAATATGGTCCACTTGAGAAAAGAATGAAAAAATGGAAAGTTGGAGAGAAAAAAAGACCTTATGAGGAACACTCAAAATTCTGTGTTTGAATAACATAAAAATTTCATGATGAAACCACAAGAAGGCTGAAGTTTCGGTTAAGCTAGTACCTAGTTGGTCCCCCACGAGCTCGTCTCAAGCATTCTACCCTACGAGGCATACTTTCGATCAAACGATTTATAAAATTTTGGGGCAAATTCGTCCAAATATCCCGTAAAGCGTTAGAAAGGTCCTCCAGGTTATTGATCGGTTGTTCTAAGGTTGACAATTGTCTAGACATCTCAGACCAGACATGTTCGATGCAATTCATGTCTGGAGAGCGAGCTGGCCAGTCCATCCTATCAATAGCATGAGTTTCTAGCGCTTCATTAACCAGACGACTACGGTGTGGACGGGCATTATCGTTAATTAAAATGAAATTCTCGCCCACGGCAGCCGCAAACGGAACAATAATCATATCGTGATATCTCTGGCTGCTCGTGGTGGTGTTCTACAGAACAACCAACTCTGTGCGTTGGTTCAAACAAATGCCTTCCCATACACATATAAAACCTCCGCCAAAAGCTGTTGTGGGTACCATAAACTGTTCTGCATACCTTCGACCTCTTTCCCTTCAAGCAAGAGTAAGTCCATCCAAACGAAATCTAGACTCATCCGTAAATAAACAACGGCTCCAATCTTCAAGTGTCCAATTGCGGTGCTCCTCAGCCCATTGCCGTCGATGAACCCGGTGTTCCCTATTCAAACGGGGATGTTGTACCCTCCTACGTGCTCTCAAACCACGAACATGTAGTCGTCGTCTTACAGTCTGGTTCGAAATTAGAACTCCTGTTGCAACTCTCAGTGATCTATTGAGCCGCGACGCCGGGTAAGTGGGATTTCTCCTAGCATTGAGGATCAAAAGACGATCTTGGACAGCTGTTGTACTGCGCTGCCGACCTCCCCCATGAACATAAGCTACTGAGTCGTTTTGGATGAACCAATTCCAAGCCCGATTCACGACACTTTGCGAAACATTCAACCGCCGGGACACTTCTCGCTGGAACAAACCTTCCTGTATCCACCGTATAATTTGGTCCAGTTGCACAGGAGCCAAACGTCTTCTCGGCATGTGTTTGAAGGAGAGAAAAAAACAGATTTAATAACAAATACCACATTGCTTCTCACTCCACCTGTAACAGCCTACAGATAATAATCGATTTTGTGAACAAGAGCAGATGAAGTGAGGAAGACTTTGATATAATCAACTCAAAACATCTTACTTTTTCCTTAGAGAACATATAATGTACAGATATTCACGAGATAACTTGAAAAAAATACAAATGAAGAGAAGTTCATAAGTTATCCCTAGCAATTGTTGATCAGTGTAGTTCAGATCTTCCTGACTTATTTCAGCAAAAAACTCATTTTAATATTTGTATTGTTAACCCTACACATAGCTGTCTGAAATGTCGAAACCCAGTTCAGTGTACCAAATATTGGTATGGAAATTCACATCGGGAACGATATTCAATGCATCAGAGAGGCAAACTTGGCTTCCAGATGAACAGTGGTATATTCGAAAGATTTACGTACAACGCTTATGACAAAATGAATGATCGAATGCAAATAATAATAATAATATTGTGTCATATCATCTAGAAATTTTTCAATCCACTATAATTACCATCAATCTCAATAATTCCTTAAACATAAATCATCTCTGGCAAATTTTATCTCCAAAGAAGCTGATAGGGGGATAAAAGTAGTCATTTTCATCAAACGAGGAAGGAAGCTTTCGATGTTTATTACCTAGGAGAATATACTGAGTGTTTCACAACGACAAGTTTGTCTAACAGATAGTGAAGATCGTCATGACTCGTTTTAGCAAAAAACTCATATTTTGATAATAGTATTGTAAACCCTACACATAGCTCTTTGAAATGTCGAAACCCAGTTGAGTGTACCAAATATTGGTATGGAAATTCCATTTTCTTATAAGATATACAGGGTGTCCCACAACTCGACGTCAACCCGGAACCGGGTGAAAAGGCAAATAATTCTGGTTGTCAGAAAAATATAAAAAAATAATCTAAGTTGCATGATTTTAAAATAATGGGCATTTAAAATAACACGCAAAATTCCACACCCTGTGACAGTCTTTTCGCTCCTGTTGCCACAAATATCAACTTTCTTTTTGCTGTGTAACCTTGAATAATGCTTGTCTAAACTGTTATCAAAATTTGGATACCAGCTGCTCTAGGTTTCATAAAAATAGAGCTTGCTTCTCAGAAACAAAATTCAAAATAAACAATTGCCTAGTTTCAAATGACTTTATTGAAAGAAAAATGTACTACGCAAGTTTGGCATGTTTTGTCAAAAGTTGGCGCATTTAGTAAGGATTCCAAAATGGTATAATACTTGTTGAACTGTAGCTACCGTAGTTCAAATTTATTTCCGATTGCCTTTGAATACACTTTTTCTTAAACTGCTTCCCAGTAATAGTAATTATAATAATAGTAAAAAAGTCCAATGGATTCAAGTCCGGTGAAAGGGCCGGCCACCAGATTGGACCAGAACGTCCGATACATCTTCCGGGAAAAAATGTTACCAGAAAAAAAAATTTCCAGAGAAAATAATTTTTCCAGAAAAAATTTTTCCTGAGAAATTTCTTTGGAAATTTTTTTTCTGATAACATTTTTTCAAGGAAGATGTATCGGACGTTCTGGTCCAATCTGGTGGCCGGTCCGTTCACCGGACCTGAATCCATTGGACTTTTTTACTGGGAAGCAGTTTAAGAAAAAGTGTATTCAAAGGCAATCGAAAATAAATTTGAACTACGGCAGCTACAGTTCAACAAGTATTATACCATTTTGGAATCCTTACTAAATGCGCCAACGTTTGACAAAACTTGCCAAACTTGCGTAGTACATTTTTTTTTCGATACAGTCAGTTGAAACTCAATGTAAATAGTCAATTTTATACATCCCTATTATCTATTTCCTACACAGTGTGACCCACATCCCATACTCAAGGATGGTTTTCACCTATTTAGGAAACATCAACGTTAAAAAATAACGAAGCAGCCTCTTGGACTAGAAAAAACTTATTTGCAGAAAATGCGTGGCAGGAAACATTAATCAAATAATTCGAGGAAATTGCTGTTATGAAATAACAAACTCCTCCGCTGTTCTTCGTGAGCTCAAAAGTTGAATAACGGAATGGTCGCACTAAGTAAATGTACCGAAATATTGCAGTGCATTTATTGTGAGAAAGTGGCTCATTAATCTGACATCAGTGGTTGCCTCATTTAAACAACTGCAGATGTAGTTGAGGATACACTTACCCATAACATCACATTTCAGATAAACGTGTTTGATAGTAGTGGAATTCCTGCACGTGCATGTGGAATTGAAGACGGTCATAATAATAATAATTAAATGTTTTGTTGAACTTTCAGTAGTTCTGTTTTCGTACTTCATTTCCAACAGTTTTGCTACCAGATGATGAACGAATACTTGTACAGGGTAAGGATGAAGTATGGATCCGAGTAAATATATTCTGAAAGAAAGGGTATTTTTGAAATTTTCCAAGTTAGTGAATGCACAATTTTTGTTGATAATCCACCAGCGTTTGACCCAGATATTGACTCATTTTGTTGAGGGCTCGTTCTACTTAAACGAGTGCTATATCGTTTCGCCCAAATGTCTGTATTTTTTAATTTTTGAGCCGAAAATTGTCTCAAACGACAGGGTTCGACTCCCTGATGACGAATTTGTGGTAAATTCAATTCTACCCGTGAGGCAGTCCGTTAGTACGATAACTTTCGAAGGGATGATCCAAGAGACTTGAGATTTTTAGAGAGAGTTTGGTTCCCAAATGCCTCGGTTGAGTTCGTTAACCAGCCAAATCGTACAGGGTGTTCCATAAAATATGGTCATTCGAAATTTCTGTTCATCAATATCTCAGACAAAACGAAATCAATCGAAATGAAATGTTGCAGCCACCTGCAAGATACTCATAATAAGCCTCACGCAAGATGTTGTAGCCATTGTGTACACAGAACCATTGAAAATTCAATAAAAATAATATTCAAAAGAAAAATGTTTACATTATCATAACAGGATATCCGAATCGAGTTAAATTTGTTTTGTGAATGCAGAATGATATACTGAATTTTCATGAAAAAGTTTGTGGCTATAGTGTTTACAGAAACATAAAAATTCAATTGGAATACGAAAAAGGAAATTTTCTATATTTCCATAACAGGATATTCAATTCGAGTGAAATTCATTTTGGGAATCAAGACTGAAATACTGAATGTCCATGCAAGATTTTAAAAGGATCGAATCATCAAAACCATAAAATTAAATTTTTTTTAATTGTTTATTTTTTAATAATTTTTATAATATTATTCAGATTATGCTGATTTTAAATTTTTATATTTTGTATCGATCTCAATATATAAAGTTTCCAGGTGAAAGTCTTATTGCTCCACCAATTAATGAAAATATCCTGCTCATGGCTTTTCTTAAATTTTTTAACTCATATGGGACCTCCTGTACGTCGTATATCTTAGCAGATGTTGAAAAAGCTTGTGATTTCGAATTTCTACATACTGAGTATAGTAGGAAAATATTTTTCCACGAGAACTATCTCACGTTAATCCTTTAGTTTAGATTTTTCTACATTACAATAAAAACGTTGAGATAAACAAAGTGATGTGGTGTGTATACAGAGTAAGTAATAAACGAGTACCATTTAGCGGTAACTGTTGCCTAATTGTCAAATTTGAATCTACATATACTCAATTGTATAATCCGTTCACGAAAGTTTGAGCCGTCGGTTGGCCATGACAATTTGGCATATATTCCACAGTGTAAATTAAAATTTTAGGTTAAGTTGTTTATTTTCTTGTCAGATTGATACGCAATGTTGTCAATATAACATAGAGTTCTCTGATAACTCGAAAGCTCGTCAGACGAGGCCGGGTACATTCGGCAACGTTACCTTTATTTTTCGTTATGACAGCAAATACTACCAACTTCAGATGAATAAACAAACGCCTACTATGCGCTCAAACTTTCGTGAACTATACAATGTTTTCATAGCTCATCTTTTTAGCATCAGCAAATCTGATCAAATTGAAGCTCAGCGTATCCATTGAAAACTACAGTTTCAAAAAACATCAGATTTTTTTTTAATCAACAACAAATCTACGACAACAAGAGCTTTTCACTACATTTGGTCAATTTTAAGTTTCTCCATTATCTTCGCTTCTATTTATAATAGCAACCTGAAATAAATTATAATTTTTTTTCTTACGAAAGGAACAATTTATTATGACTTTCAGTGACGTTCTCGGTTGTTTTCAAGATATTTCCTTACTCACCTGAATGTCGTTATAAATAATATATTTTAATCTGACACAGGATGATTCAACATTCCCTTTCCGAAAGGAAAATATATCGCAGGTCTCGATTCAGATATGTTGAAACATTCATTCATTAGTGAAGTTTGAATAATTGAGTATTATCATTGTATAGATGTACAATGGTATTATCTAGAATAAATCACGCGCCCTATACATATAGTGTTATTATTATTATTCCGAGGATGATTCGATAAAATTATTGGAATTATGGAAAGCACGATGATGTTCAATGTTTTGTTCTAGTGGAGGAGAATTATGGGACAGCCATTGATTCATATAGAGTCTTCGTCACAAAACTTATCGAATTAATGTTCCATATTTCGGATAATTTTTATAATTGGCATTTCTTCGAAGCAGAAATCATCAAATTATACAGATCTTTAATTGCACCATACATAGAGATAGAATATTATAGAGATGCCATCATCAAAATAAACGTGGTATCAAATCCGACATATTACTACCACCTTTACGTCAAACAGTAGAGAGAGACAAGAAGAAAATTACAGGAACATTTCACTGGCAAGGATGAGTACTGAACAGATCCGCATTTGAAATATTTGCATATCTTCCTTGGTAATCTTATATCTTTTTTATATGTGTATATTATTGTATAAAGAAAAATTGTTTATTTGATATTCAATTCACCTCATTTCAACAGGTTTCCTTAATACCAAACACATCGTATTTCTTGTATGAATCAGATCATCTTATTAAAAGTTGACTTAATTCGGCCCTGAATTTTCCGCCATATTGGTCCCCCACTTAGCACCGCTCAGTGATACTATTTTTCCTTACTTAATTGTATGTCATAGCTTTTCCCCTCTATTCTATCTCTATGACACCATGCGTTAAAAATACGTGGCGAATGCTTTATGGAACTCAATATATCGAATAACACATACCCATAAATGAGATTCAATATTTCTGATTAGAGATAAGTTATATTATATTTTCAAAATAAGAAACGAATGGTGGCTCTTTCCATATACTGTGGTTGTGTTTTTATGGAAAAAACACAACATTCATCTAAGGAAATAGCTATACCACTGGCAATATATTGACATAATATGATAATTAAATAGTTCTGATGCAGGACTCACCAATTTGGACCAGCCTGTACATTCTTCAGCTGTATAATGATTGAGAGTATCAAACCACCAGAAGTAGGTTTTTGTTTTAAAGGACCATATACGATTTTTTAAAACACTTCTGATGGATTTTGATGAAATTAAATTTGATCCGTTCTACATACTATTATGTTACATAGGCTCAGGCATTCATTATTATAATGTAAAGGCACTCGCCTCATTTTCCTGGAAGTATCTAGGCAAGAACATTCCTCTCATCTCAGCATATCGACTCGAGCGAGTTTTCTTTATGTGAAATTGGATTTATTGAATTCACTATAATTCAGTCTTTCATCGAATAAACTTGCTTCCAAATAAAACTCATCGCTATGTTATCCATGAATGGAAAATCCGAATTGTATGCAACAATATGATTGAAATTCTTTGTTTTTATGATGCATTGATTGAAATATACAGGGTGTCCCGTAATTAGACCGACAAACTTCTAGTGGACATTATAGATCGTATTTTAGATAGAATCGACCCAAATCATATAATGCAAAATTGCTTCGTTAAGGAGCTAGTGGCCTTTGAAGATGACGTCCTGTCCACACTTTTTGCCACATATTCGCAAAACGGAGTCACATAATGTGCTGAAAGTTTACACATTGGCTAATATCAAAAATACGCATCGATTAGATTAAATGCAATTCTTCCATGTCAAGCACAAACGTATCATTTGGAGGGGGGCGAAGGGTATTTTCAGTTGAAACTTTTTTAACTTTCATTATTTCGCGAGATTTACATCATATTCATAAACTCTGATGTTTTTTCTTGAAAAAATATGCTCTTGTATAATAACGCCCAGATTAAATTCAAAACAAAAGTGAACATTGAGTACTTAGTGAAAAGAGAGAAAATTTCAAATCTATTTTTTCAGAAATGGTGCATCTGGGCGTTATAATACAAGAGCATTTTTTTTCAAGAAAAAACACCAGAGTTTATGAATATGATGTTAATCTTGCGAAATAATGAAAGTTAAAAAAGTTTCAACTAAAAATACCCTTCGCCCCCCCAAATGATACGATTGTGCTTGACATGAAAGAAATGCACTCAATCTAATCGATGCGTATTTTTGATATTAGCCAATGTGTAAACTTTCAGCACTTTATGTGACTCCGTTTTGCGAATATGTGGCAAGAAGTGTGAACAGGACATTATCTTCAAAGGCCACTAGCTCCTTAACGAAGCAATTTTGCATTATATGATTTGGGTCGAATCTGTCCAAAATATGATCTATAATGTCCACTAGAAGTTTGTCGGTCTAATTATATGAATATTATTCTTGGTTTATTATTTACATAATTCCTCATTAATTCTAGTTTATCTAATATAGGATTAAAAAGTTATGATTCAAGGATCAAGAATTCGGCACACACTCTAAGTTAGTTTTTTGTGATCAGCTTGAGTTCCTATAGTTACCACAGTAACTTTCTGAAAAAATTACGAATGAAGAAATATATATATTCACCTATTTCACTTCTAGACGTTGATCCGCTGTTTTCGATAACACTATTGTTCAAAATCTTGGGTACATTCTTGAACAAAACAAAAGAAAGGTCACTGATCGATGATAACACTCAATGGCCTGTATCTGCCAGCACTGAAACAAAAAAGATGATGTTAGTTTTTCATATCGCATAGTGTATAAGCGCTTATTGATGCATCGTCAATCATAATTGATCGATATTTAAAACCTTTGCACAGTAGTGTTGGTAGAGAAGGAAAAAAACAATAAATATGTTACAATAATTATTCAAAGGGTTTTTTTTTAATTAGGAAATACCGATGTTGGCAACCTTGTTTTCGTAATATTTGTCTAACCTGATACTTCGACGTGAAAATTTTCGCTTGAAAGTCAAGGTGTCCTTTGATTTTTCGGACATAAAGGATAGGTTAATTTTCACCAAATCCATAAAATCTATATTAATAAAACAGGATCTATGGTTACCGTCAAAATGATATATCTTTCAAACAACTGCACCAAATAGGATAATTCTTTTTTTGTTGTGTTCATAATTACCAGGGCAAGGTTTATAACAAAATATGTATTTCACGATGGAAGGCAGAAATAACGGATCCCACCCAACGCAAAAACGACATATCGCATACTACCGAGTATGGATATTATGAATTGATAAATATCCCAATCAGCTCGACAAACCTTACAGCCATAAATCATCCCGGCGTGAAAAATTCAAAATTCATGCATGTGAAAATTGGCACCAAACACGGGTCGCTAATGTCCACTGACCATTCCATTCCACAAAAGAGAAAAACCCATTTCAAGATCAATCGTCAGATAATGTGACAGCGTTTCCGGCGTTGTTTATCGAATGACATTAGTCAGGGGACATGATTTAATAATGCAGTAATGCGATCAGCGTTACTGTCCCTTTTGGTAACAACTTTCGGCGTAGCTGTCGCTACGCGTTATCCTTGAAACATGGGTGGTGCTTCATGGAATTTCGATACTTTCGCCGAAATGGATGGATCTGAAAGGATATGGGAACTTGAAATTTAATTCAATCGTTTCAGGCAGTTATTTTACACTGAGGAATGCGTGGGTAACATCGACTTGGGGTTCGAGAGCATGTTCGTATTTATTAATCAGTCTATTCACGCTAGGAATATGCAGACCCATTCGTGTACTTACCCCGATAAAACTCTGTTCAAACATATGAAACATTTTTTATTGAATTTTCTACTTGGACTCGAATCGCACAATTTTACATGTGTCTTCTAGTGATTGCATATAAGGGGTGATTCAGAAGACGAGCAAAAAATTAAAGTACATACAAACTGATGTTCTTGATAAAATGCAAAAAAAAGAGTTTGACGATGAGGCTTCATTATCGAGTTATTTGAGCCTAAAGTTTTTGTTTGCATTCAATTAGATTTCCTATAATAAAAGTTGTGTAAAAAATTTCATTTTTAGTGCTATTATATTATATGGAAAAACATTTTTTTGTTTTCCATAAATCTTTTTCATCCAGAACTTTTCATTCTGTAAGACTCTGTTCAACTTTGTCTGCTTTGAGGTTGATTTTTCCTGGTAGTATTTCAAGTTTTAATCAATGAAAAAAATGTTTCAAATATTCACTATGAAATTTCACATCAGTTGATCTATTTTGACAGAGTCGGGGGTCATTTTCAATGCCATCAAAAATCATGCGAGAAGTAAATTGAATTTTTTTCATCGATCCTCATAAAATTTCCACGAAATGAATAAATCAATTCTCGACCATCATACGACCGAAACGTAGACTGGACATGGATTAATTTTTAATTGTCTCACATGTCATGAAACGCAAAAGCAGGTAAAATCTGTATATTTTTTTATTGGTCGACATGGAATATTGCATGCGGGAAGTTAACAATTCCTGAAAATATGCTAGTTTTGAATCCTACCAAACATCATGTACGTATAGGTTAAATTAATTTTGGACTTTTTTAAATCAAACTAGAACGCTCGGAACGAAAAGTCTCGATCCAATGAATCTGAATGTTGTTATAAATATTTTTTTCAGTTATGGTATGCGTTTAAAAAATCATGCATGATAGCTATTTTCAAACACATTCCATAACAGAAAAGATTATATTTTCGTTTCGAGGATTCTAGTTTAAAACAAAAACTGGAAAAAAAATAGGAAGAACCAATTGCAGTCTGTTTTTATCAATCATAATTGAACAATTTCGACTTTGGTCATTATCTCCGCTTCCGTTTAAGCTAGGAATCCGAAAAAAACATATTCATTTGTACCGTCACAGCTACCGACATTGAAGTATAACAGTAATATACCATTCGGATGCAAGATAAAGAGTTATATCTACTCAGTAGTTGATGCAAAATAAGAAATATAACTTCCAGGAAATATCTGCGTTCAGGATGGCAATAATAAAATTTGATGATCAACTTCCTGAGAAAATCACGTATGTGATATAAAATTTTATTTTTACGAAACTTCAGATCAGTTATGTCTTTACTCAAATGCATTAAATTTAAAGTAAATGTGTTTCAGCAGAAGAAACAGAGATTTATGGATTCATCCATTCCAAGTCTTCAGCAAATTTGACATTTGCGCTAAAATTGTTGAATAAATCAATCAATCTGACTAATAATTTCGAATGAATGTTAAAAAATCTCTTCGATATTTCTTCAGCCACTTGAGTATCCAATACATTTATTAATTTTATAAATACACACCTGTGAAATGTACATATTATGCGGCCCATACACTATCAGTTTAACTTAGGGTAATCGTAAGGCTGCTGATCGGTAGATAAAGTATTCTCAATGTTGCCCTTTCTACTCATTTCATTTACATAGATACATGAGCAATATAAATATCGCGTTAACATTTTGAGTGGAAGAGAATTTTTTTTTCTCGAACATCCCTGCCAAATTCACCTTAAGATTAATTCGAAGTCATTTCTTTCTTGCAACAAAGTAAACAAAAAGCACTATCTAGGTCGAAGAACACATATGTCCACTTTACAGTTATCTAACTGAGACTTCTACTGCTACTGTCAAGATGAAGTATAGTATTATAAATCTTCTGATAAGCATCTCGCTACTCTAGCCATACCCCCAAGGTTCTTTCGGCTAAGAGGGCACCAAATCATTATTGGCTTCCATACCCAATTCGGCAATTTGTTCCTCAGATCCATACAAGCTTATTGAAAGAATTCTACGTTGAACACTTCCATGAATTTTCCATTTCAATGTGAACATTGGCAAAGACAGTAAGTGCTTACATACGACGTAAATGGAAAAGACGATAGGGTAATAAGACGACTCTGATGAGGTATTCTATTGTGTCATCCAGTTTCCACGTTCATCACATCATCACACGGTATCTTTTCAGGATACCAATAACCTGTTTGAATCCCGCTTATTTTAAGAAGCAAACATGCTTTCCTGCAATTCTTTCTTCATATCTTATTTACATAGATATACGAGCACATCGATATCATATTAATATTTCGAGTTGAGAAGAGCATTTTTCTCGAACAGCTCGCCAAATTCATCTTCAGAATGCTTTCCTTGTCCTGAATTTCTCAAGATGATTAATTCGAAGTCATTTCTTTCTCACAACAAAGTAAACAAGAAGTACTTTCTGGGTCGAAAAACAAATATGTCCACTTTGCAGTTATCTAACTGAGACCTACACTGCTACTGTCAAGATGATGTATAATATTATAAATCTTCTGATAACCATCTCGCTTCTCTAGCCATAAACATAAGTTCCTTTCGGTTAAGGGGGCACCAAATCAATATTGACTTCCTTACACAATACGGCAATTTGCTCCTCAGATCCATTCGACGATATTGAGAGAATTTCACGATGGACACTCATGAATTTTCCAGTTCAATGTGAACATCGGCAGGGAAAATAGGTGCTTACGTATACGACGTAAATGGAGAAGACGGTGGGGTAATAAGACGAATCTAATGAGGTATTCTATTGTGTCATCCAATTTCCACGTTCCTGAGAGGACATCATCACATGGCATCTTTTCAGGATACCAATAACCTGTTTGAATCCCGCTTATTTTCAGAAGCCAACATGCTTTCCTACAATACTTTCTACATATCTTATTTACATAGATATACGAGCACATCAATATCATATTATCATTTCCAGTTGAAGAGCATTTTTCTGGAACAGCTCTGCCAAATTCATCTTCAGAATGCTTGCCTTGGCCTGAATTTCTCAAGATGATTAATCCGAAGTCATTTCTTTCTTACAACAAAGTAAACAAGAAGTACTTTCTGGGTCGAAAAACACATATGTCCACTTTGCAGTTATCTAACTGAGACCCACACTGCTACTGTCAAGATGAAGTATAATATTATAAATCTTCTGATAACCATCTCGCTTCTCTAGCCATAAACATAAGTTCCTTTCGGTTAAGAGCTCGGAGGGCACCAAATCAATATTGACTTCCTTACACAATACGGCAATTTGCTCCTCAGATCCATTCGACGATATTGAGAGAATTCCACGATGGACACTCTCATGAATTTTCCAGTTCAATGTGAACATCGGCAGGAATAATATATGCTTACATAAGGCGTAAATGGAGAAGACGTTGGGTTAATAAGACGAATCTAATGAGGTATACTATTGTGTCATCCAGTTTATACGTTCCTGAAAGGACATCATCACACGGCATCTCTTCGGGACACCAATAACCCGTTTGGATCATGTAGAATTTTCAAATACCAATATGCTTTTTAGCATCATCTCTACTTATTTCATTTACTTAGATAAACGAGCACATAAATATCACGTTAACATTTCGGGTGAAAGATCATTTTTGTCGAACATCTCTGCCAAATTAATCTTCGGAATGCTTCCTTTGGACTGAGTTTCTTGAGATGATTAATTCGAAGTCATTTCTTCTCGGCATCAAAGTAAACAAAATGTACTTTCTAGGTCGAAGAACAAATATGTCCACTTTGCTGTTATCTAGCTGAAATCCATACTGTCGAGATGACGTATAGTATTATAAATCTTCTGATAACCATTTCGCTTCTCTAGCCATAACCATAAGTTCTTTTCGGTTTAGAGCTCGGAGGGCGCCAAATCAATATGGACTTCCAAACCCAATACGGCAATTTGTTCCTCAGATCCATATGACGTTATCGAAAGAATTCCACGTTGGACACTCCCATGAATTTTTCAGTTCAATGTGAACATCGGCAGGGAAAATAGGTGCTTACATACGACGTAAATGGAGAAGGCGATGGGGTAATAAGACGAATCTAATGAGGTATTCTATTGTGTCATCCAGTTTCCACGTTCCTGAGGGGATATCATTTCACGGTGTCTCTTCAAGATACCAATAACTCGTTTGGATCAAGTCGAATTTTTAAATACCAATATGTTTTTCTGCAACCTCTCTACTCATTTCATTTATATTTGGAATGAAAGAGCATTTTTGTCGAACATCTCTGCCAAATTAATCTTTGGAATGCTTCCTTTGGACTGAGTTTCTTGAGATGATTAATTCGAAGTCATTTCTTGTCTGCATCAAAGTAAACAAAATGTACTTTCTAGGTCGAAGAACAAATATGTCCACTCTGCTGTTATCTAGCTGAGATCTATACTGCTACTATCAAGATGACGTATAGTATTATAAATCTTCTGATAACCATTTCGCTTCTCTAGCCATAACCATAAGTTCCTTTCGGTTTAGAGCTCGGCGGGCACCAAATCAATATGGACTTCCAAGCCCAATACGGCAATTTGTTCCTCAGATCCATATGACGTTATCGAAAGAATTCCGCGTTGGACACTCCCATGAATTTTTCAGTTCAATACTTACATGCGACGTAAATGGAGAGGGCGATGGGGTAATAAGACGAATCTAATGAGATATTCTAATGTGTCATCCAGTTTTCACGTTTCTGAGGGGACATCACTCACGGTATCTCTTCAGGAAACCAATAACCTGTTTGGATCAAGTCGAATTTTCAAATACCAATATGCTTTTTTGCAACCTCTCCACTCATTTCATTTAGATTTCAAATGAAAGAGCATTTTTGTCGAACATCTCAGCCAAATTAATCTTCGGAATGCTTCCTTTGGACTGAGTTTCTTGAGATGATTAATCCGAAGTCATTTCTTGTCAGCACCAATGTAAAAAAAAGTACTTTTTAGGTAGAAGAACAAATATGTCCACTTTGCTGTTATCTAGCTGAAATCTATACTGCTTACTGTCGAGATGAAGTATAGTATTATAAATCTTCTGATAACCATTTCGCTTCTCTAGCCATAACCATAAGTTCTTTTCGGTTTAGAGCTCGGAGGGCGCCAAATCAATATGGACTTCCAAACCCAATACGGCAATTTGTTCCTCAGATCCATATGACGTTATCGAAAGAATTCCACGTTGGACACTCCCATGAATTTTTCAGTTCAATGTGAACATCGGCAGGGAAAATAGGTGCTTACATACGACGTAAATGGAGAAGGCGATGGGGTAATAAGACGAATCTAATGAGGTATTCTATTGTGTCATCCAGTTTCCACGTTCCTGAGGGGATATCATTTCACGGTGTCTCTTCAAGATACCAATAACTCGTTTGGATCAAGTCGAATTTTTAAATACCAATATGTTTTTCTGCAACCTCTCTACTCATTTCATTTATATTTGGAATGAAAGAGCATTTTTGTCGAACATCTCTGCCAAATTAATCTTTGGAATGCTTCCTTTGGACTGAGTTTCTTGAGATGATTAATTCGAAGTCATTTCTTGTCTGCATCAAAGTAAACAAAATGTACTTTCTAGGTCGAAGAACAAATATGTCCACTCGGCTGTTATCTAGCTGAGATCTATACTGCTACTATCAAGATGACGTATAGTATTATAAATCTTCTGATAACCATTTCGCTTCTCTAGCCATAACCATAAGTTCCTTTCGGTTTAGAGCTCGGCGGGCACCAAATCAATATGGACTTCCAAGCCCAATACGGCAATTTGTTCCTCAGATCCATATGACGTTATCGAAAGAATTCCGCGTTGGACACTCCCATGAATTTTTCAGTTCAATACTTACATGCGACGTAAATGGAGAGGGCGATGGGGTAATAAGACGAATCTAATGAGATATTCTAATGTGTCATCCAGTTTTCACGTTTCTGAGGGGACATCACTCACGGTATCTCTTCAGGAAACCAATAACCTGTTTGGATCAAGTCGAATTTTCAAATACCAATATGCTTTTTTGCAACCTCTCCACTCATTTCATTTAGATTTCAAATGAAAGAGCATTTTTGTCGAACATCTCAGCCAAATTAATCTTCGGAATGCTTCCTTTGGACTGAGTTTCTTGAGATGATTAATCCGAAGTCATTTCTTGTCAGCACCAATGTAAAAAAAAAGTACTTTTTAGGTAGAAGAACAAATATGTCCACTTTGCTGTTATCTAGCTGAAATCTATACTGCTTACTGTCGAGATGAAGTATAGTATTATAGATCTTCTGATAACCATTTCGCTTCTCTAGCCATAACCATAAGTTCTTTTCGGTTAAGAGCTCGGAGGGCACCAAATCAATATGGACTTCCAAACCCAATACGGCAATTTGTTCCTCAGATCCATGTGACATTATCGAAAGAATTCCACGTTGGACACTTCCATGAATTTTTCAGTTCAATGTGAACATCGGCAGGGAAAATAGGTGCTTACATACGACGTAAATGGAGAAGGCGATGGGGTAATAAGACGAATCTAACGAGGTATTCTATTGTGTCATCCAGTTTCCACGTTCCTGAAGGGACATCATTACATCCCTTCAGGATGATCGTGAAACGTAACGACAGCCTTAGTTTCGAATAAATCGAGGTTTTCGCTTCAACAGAAGGGATGGCAGACTTTGAGAGTCGACACTTCGGCTACGTACAAAGATGAAAGAGGAATTGGGAGGAAGTTCATCGGTTGAAGTATATTTGAGATTTATATTTTTTTCATTCTTCCGGTTATTGTTTGAAGGAGTAACAGGATGAATCATTATCGATCATTCCAAACATGTCGATACCTACGGAACTATGGGAAATGTATAGGTATATGATATTTTTAACGAGATATTTATTAATTTTTTTAAACTGAACTTTTCAGGCTATTCATTCACGTTCATATTGAAATATTTTTCTTAAGACTGTCATAGATATTTCTCCAGGGTGAAGATTTTTGTCAATCAAAATTGACAATAATAGTCCTTAAACTTAACAAAATTTTCATTGCATTTAAGCCCGACGCGTTTTGGTTATATAAAAACCATCTTCAAGGGCAAAACTGTAAGTTGTTACAAAAAATTTTGATGTCAAAAATCTAAAATAAATGAATAATATAGAACTTACATATCAAAATACAAAATTGTTACATGAAGTCTATTTTTTTTAATATCACTCAAGCGAATGTATGTTTCATATAGTTTTTTTCGGATT
Organism: Propylea japonica; assembly: GCA_013421045.1. Taxonomy (NCBI): domain Eukaryota; kingdom Metazoa; phylum Arthropoda; class Insecta; order Coleoptera; family Coccinellidae; genus Propylea; species Propylea japonica. The sequence goes on along the minus strand of CM024241.1, from coordinate 31,237,523 downwards.
CCATAGTTCTAAACGTCTGTATGTCTATGTCAAAGCCGAGGTAAAATTTTGTTTTTGGCTTCGTTTGATTTTTGCTATTATTTTTTGTACATATCCACAACAGCGATATTGAAAAACTCGGTTGCGGATTGTTTTGTTATTCAGTCTGCAGAACATATTGAAGTTAATTAATTAGATATCAAACTCAATATCAAATAAATAAAGTAGTTATTATGATATTTACTCGGATATTTACTTGGTATTTGACCTTGCGAAATAGGCCGATGCATATTTTCGAATCATTCAATTTTACAAAACAATTCAGCAGAATTCTTGGGATTTGAAAATAAATATAAATATTGCTTTTTCATGTATTCTTTTTCCAGGAAAACTCGGAAATATATTTTCGTTAATGTGATTACGCCATGAGCTTGGCCATGATTGAATTTATTCATCAGCAGAAAGTGTACAATGATATAAGACATAAGTGGTGAATATACAGGGCGTTTCCTAAACATGCGGCAAAAATTCAGGGGATTGTTCCTTGGACTATTCTAAGAATATTTTGTCCTTTGATGATTTTTGAAAAACCTCTTTGTTTCGAAGATACAGGGGAAACAAAATTTTAGATAATAACATTTTATTATGAAAAATTACATGAAAATTTAACTTAACCTACAAAAACTGTTGAGAATGACCACCTCTAGCCAAAAAAAACGAATTCAAATGAAACCGTGTTTAATCTGTATTCCTTTACCATCTGAACTTATCAATTTTAAGTCAAAAAACTGGCCGTTTTTAGTAATTGGGATGTTGTTAAACAAATTTAAAAATAAATTGTACCTACTTAGTAAACACAGTGCGGTACGCATTTTTATTTAAACTATTATTAATTTTAAAAATATGAAAAATGTTGTTCGCCCTGTATCTTCGAAACAAAGAGGTTTTTTCAAAAATCATCAAAGGACAAAACATGCTTAAAATAGTCCAAGGAACAACCCCCTGAATTTTTGCCGCATGTTTAGGAAACACCCTGTATTACAGATACATCAATCCAAGATGGCAATGTATTCTGTTTTGTCCCTACGAAATTATTTCATGTATTCAGTTTCGATAAATGGTATCGAAAAAAGTTGTATTATGTAAATATCGAAAGAAAGAAACAAATAAAAATCAAATTTTTTTTATTTCATAGCACAACATTTCATGAAACGATTACTTTCTAACAATATTATTTCGTTATTGAATCATTGAAATTAAGAAAGCTTTGACATGAAGTCAGCCGCTCGGCCGTAGGCAAACACTATAACTTCGATATTTTCGATGGGTGTGTTAAATTTGAACAGGAAAATTCGAATTAATATTTTAGTAAATCTCGGAAAAAATGGAAAAAAAAATTTGAATGATCGTTATCCAATATGGACAAGCTTGACTTGTATATTGCCGTTAACAATAGAAATTGAGTTGCTTAATGTAAACTAAATTATTTTTAACGAATATGGTGACAGAGTTTGAACAAATCGAACCAATCTCTTACCAAAAAATCAAATTTTAGCTTAGGAACTTTTAATGATATTCCTCCTAAAATTTAATCTGTAGAAAACATTAATAGCCATTTGATCAACTATGTTATTAAAGACAGCGACTAATGGTCTAGATATTTTAACGCATGAGCGGAACGAACGCGTTTATAGTTGGAGACCATTAGTCGCTTGATTAATAACCGAGTTGATTACAAGATTTCTCCGACGATCTCGATATGAATTGTGTATGAATCCTTGATTGAAATACATCCTCATTTTGCACAAGACTTCGATTCGACATACAAAAATTCCTATGAATATATGTTCCAGTAGAGTTTTGACATGTCTCGTAGTGCTTCTGAATACTTTGTGAACGGTTGCCATGAGGATAGCACATTAAAATAGCAGAAATTGAGCATTGAAATGGGTAATAATTGATCAATTTCGTATACATTAAAATCACCTTTTATTTTGAGATCGACGGAAAATTTTATTCATTCAAATTTATGGCACTTCCATGCAGATCATGTCAAAAGATATCAGCTGAAAAAACAAGATTGGCCTAATAACAGACCCCTGGGGCACACCAACCTTCACCTACCGCACTTTCTATACGAGTCCATTTTTCCAAATTTAATTGGAATATTGAAGAAGAGAATCTTTATATTTCTATAATAAGCTATCCGATTCGAGTGAAAATTCTGCATCATCTAAATTATAGAATTCAATTTTTCTTTGATTAACGATTTTTTACATATTTCATTTCTTGAATAATTTTCAAACTATAAATTCCGATCGTACTGAGAGTTTGGATTCATATACTTTGCATGAATCTCAAGTGCTATACAAAATTTCTAGGTAATCGCATTATTGCTCCATCAATGAACGAGCGCTCGAAAGCACCTGCTCAAGGCTTCTCTTGAAATTTTTTTACTCTATCAGAAGACAACGAACTTCGCAAATCTTGGACATTTCTAACCTTTAGATTTTCATTCCTGAAGTTCTGTCTGAATCTGATCTGACCATGATTTCTTCATCAATAAATCCAACTCGATTAATCCTTTCGGTCTAAAAATACAGAATTAAAGTTATTCGGCTGAAAAAAGTCCGTCTCATAGAGAATGAACCTCGAGTCTGAGCAAAGGTAATAAAGAAAGCTTGAAACAAATTACACCTCTGCCCATTAGATTAATGAATAACAGAAAATATCTCATCTCAGAAGCAGGAGACTGATGCCATTGTAAGCAAAATTTGGATCTTTCAAACGATATCCTTCCTGAAGTCCATCTGTCTTTCAGTCATGGAATTTGTTTAGAGCTTCCAGAATCTCTTCCTACAAAGACTTGGAATCATTCTTCAGAGCTTCAGAGTCTCTATCAGCATCAATCTATAGGATTTATAATCCTCAATGTCGAAAATTTATGCCATAACGTTATTTAGAATTGAAAGGGACTTGAATTTGTTGGGAGCTGTACCCAGTGCATTAATTAATCTGTCCTGACTGGAAATAATTAACGAACAAGTCCGTTAACCAACTTACCCATTAGGTACATAATGCGTCGGGCTACAGAATGAAAGTTAGTTCGCCGACTGGATTTCCATCCGAAATTGATTAGATCTGGGAAGTATATGAAACTACGCCATTCTGAACATTTCATTTCAGCAAAAAACCTTTATAATTTGATTTTTAGGGTATGTTCGTTATAACAGAGGATTAAACTAATGGATATGGATTAATTTTCGATTCATACCTCAACAGCGAGAATTCTTCGATGAATATCAGCTACCAACAAACGGTGTTGTAAAGGTTTTTAAAGGGTCCCACTCACTAAGAAGGAAGAATGCGCAGTTAAGTATCTGCACGTTTGCTGTAAAGCAAACGTGTGCATTCATATTTCCCACACACATACACTTTTGCGTGTTGGTTTGGATGTGCGACAAGCGTGAGATGACGTCGAAAAAAGATCTGATGTTAATGGCAGTGGCGTGTGTTGTTATTTAGGAAAAAATGTTCAATGTATAAATAGGGAACCCGACACTGTATTGCTAAAAATATTAAACGTGCACAGACTTGTTGCCCATACACGGTAGTTTTTGGTCATTCTTCCACGTACGGTGAAGAATGCACACGCCACACGACGGAGATGATTGCGCATTCCAAATTTACGCCATACACACACTGTTTTAACTGTACCCCGTACAACGCGCATTCAAGTCTTCGCGCTTCCCTCTTAGTGAGTGGACCCTTTAAGACTCCCTTTAGAGTACATGGCAGTTTACTTATAAAGGGTTTTTCAATAAGAGGTGTTATTTAGATATTCAGACAAACATGCCATTTTTCAATATAAATGATCGGATGTTCATTTTATTATAAAGAAAAAATTATGCTATTAATAGTGAAACACAACATCAAGCAAATGACCACCACGACCACGCTTACAGGACCATATCCTTCTAATGAAATTTTCCATAACCAAATCGCACAAAGGCTGCCATATGTCCTCGATAGCCTCACAAATTCCATCTTTGTGGTCAAAAATCGACGCTGGGCTATTGGCGTAGACCTCACAAGATCTCGGTGGCCAATTGTCATCATCAATCATCTCTCGATAGCGCAATCCATTCACCGTAACCGACCGTAACTGTTGCTCCAGCCTCATTTTCGAAAAGTAAAGTCCAAATACTATGCCGGACCATAAACCGCATCAAATAGTTACACGTTGAGGATAGAGAGGCTTTTCAACAATAACTTTCCACCAATTTCTTCATTGCAGTCCGACAAGGTGCTTCACGACGACCCGAGCTTTAGGAACCGTCTCTGCCAAGTTTTCACCCTTTCTATAATGAATTTTATTTGTTTCTCATTTGTAAACGTCAGTTTCCAAAAACACAATATTAATCAAGAAAGTTTATTTTATCAAGTCACTAACTTGTAAAACTGACAGTTAACTTGTAAAATTCCTGGAAAAATGTATTTCTCGATAAACGTTCGCGAACTATTCGAAAACGATATTCGTACCTTGTTTTATTCGTATCTATTTGTTTTCCTTCTCAGAATTGCAAATATCCTAGAGGTTTTTTGATCTGTAAACTCACTGACAGTTTCACGTACTCGCTTCTAATTTCATTTATTCGTCTAATTTCATCGTTCCTGGAACAAATATTTTTAGTAATAAACGTTATAAAAGTATTCAAAACGATATTCATGCCTTATTTCATTTGGATCTGGCCTTTTTCATCAGATATGAGCAAATATTCTCGAAGGACTTTCCTCTCGTAAAGCCACTGACAGTTGTCATAATTTTCCGATGTCATAAATAGTCATAAATAATGCAACTTACGACATTTGCGACAAATTCTTGAGATTTTTTTGGAATTTATCTAACCTTTTTACAAATGAGAAACAAATAAAATATAAAACAATACACGCAAGTTAACGCGTTTTACTGGCTCAAGGAGGTAACTGACTCGCCTGCGGCTCGTCAGTTATATCCTCCATTCGCCAGTAAAAACCCTCTTACCTTGCTAGTAATGATATATAGTATTAATAATTTCAATGCATTCTACTTGTCAAATGTAAAAAAATTACAGCTTCAAACGTAACATCTACCGAAATAGCGGGATAATTAAAAAAACACTTCTTATTGGAAAACCCTTTAGTATTTCTTGTATAGTGTTACCTTTCCTATCAGTATTTGCAGAATTGTCAGGGATTCAATTTTTTTTATATTTTTTGAATTTTTAGTGTAAAATTGTCATTTTCAAATAACTTACTTCCTTTCCAGCAATACATTCAATTTTCGAAATTGGAAATTTTTTTTATCGATTATCGGTTAGTGATAATAATAATTAATATTAATATTTAAGGTTATAGACAACTAATTCACTATTTTATTATATATAGTTATAAAAGAAATATTGTGTAGAAATAGTAGGGAGATTGCTTTGTGGACCGACCAATTCTCAGGGCTTTATTGGTTCAATAAAATATAAATTATATAATCCACAAAACATATGTGGGTAGGTATAGAAATACATTTATCATACGCATGCAAGTATTACCAAATTGTTTTGAAATTGTTTTATAGGGTGAATTTCAAGGGCTTCGATCATTCCCCTATTCGTTCACTCTTCGTAATTGCATTTCGCAACCATATCCATAAAATGAAAAACAATATCAATACAATTCCATTCTGCACCATCGATTCCTACGGCGACCGGCTGACATTAAACGTTATCCGCATCGTGTTCGATTTCCAACATTCAGGTACACAAATCCATCGATTAAATCATTCGATGGGGTCTGAACACATCCTCCGATCCGAAAAAGGGCCATATGCCACACACACCTGGTGCGTAACAGCACACGTATTATTGGGGGTGTTCTATTCTATCTGCAGATGGCGCAAGCTTGTCTCATCCTGGCAGCGGATAATCCATTTCGTGTGCTTAAAGCCTTGGTCGCACTACGCTAGTAGTTTAGTCGAGTAGATTAGTCCAGTCGATCCATTTGGTTCTATTTTATCGGGCGGGTAGAGCACCACGCGATACTATTCACTGGCTCACGGAAAAGACAGGTCCGAACCGAACAGTTTAGTCGACTGCATTAGTATTATTATTTGCCGCCAACCAGTGTGACAGAATAAAGTGATGAGGCACATCAAAAAAAATATTAATCTTATAAACTCTTCTTTGTCAGCTGCAAACTTATCATTATGAAAAAATCCTTCGATATTAATGCTCCAATGATTCTATAGCGTTTTATTGGGTGGTAATTGCCCTGAGATAAGGTTTTCAACTCGCTTCAGCCAGTTTTTCACTAAACCCTATCGGAATATGTATTATTAACACTGCCAAAAAATAATTTGATTAGAGTTACACTGCCAGTAGGCCAGTAGTACTCTCATTTTGAAACCTCCGATTCGATTTTCCTACCGCACCGATAGTCAAGATTTGGAATAGGTTGTATAACTTCTTCAATTGTACTTATTTTTACTCATAGGAATGACTCAAAAATTGTTTCTGTTTTATTGAAAACTCTGCAATATCACGAGTACTGCACAAACCCAAACCAGAGTGAAATTTCACTATCTTCTGCTTCACGATTAACCCGAATATGTGCAGTTTGCCGATGAAACGAAACGATCACGGATCAAGGGTAGATAGTCCGGTCAATCCAGACCAAAAAATTAGGGTGAAGTTACATAAAATCCCAACAAGCTGAAAATCGGTAAAATTGTTCAAAACATAATAATAAATAATATATAAAAGTTCCCAATCATTCCTGTGGATGGATAAAAATTTATTCAAGTTCAAAGGTCGAAAGATGAGTTTTTCGCGATTTTCAGCAAAACGGTGAGTTTCATCAAAAAAGTAATACAGACAAAAATGTAGATGTTAAAATTATCTTCAAAAAATTTATCGATACTTTTTTTCCTACGAGGCACCGTTTCTGAGATAAAACGCTTCAAATGTTCTAAAAGTTGTTACTGAGGATAGCCTCAAATTCACCTTAGTAGCCGAAATAGATAAACCACGAAGGGAAGGTTCATGATCTCGTCACGTCGATGTGAATAACGCGCTAGACAAGGAAGCGCGTGAGGCAAGCCTCACCTCACCGTTTACGCCTTGAAGAGGAAGTGAGATGAATGTACAAAAATCGGACCTTAACGCCTGTAACATGTAACGTTACGTTCCGATTTTTGTGCATTCATCATAACGTCAGTAACGTGTAATGTTACAGACGTCTGTAGCTGTACCCGGCTTGAGATTGAGCTCGGATATTATGGAAGACGAGTGCAGTATCGTACAAAAAATTGAGACTGAAGAACATAATGGGATGATAAAATTGATTAATAAAATATTGGATTAATTCGCTTAATATTATTTGTGATTTCCGTAATTTATTTGGTGAGGCACTGCCTCACCTGCCTCATAAGACAAGCCGCCACTGCCGCCAACATGTCCAATAGATAACCTTAAATCATTGGTAAAATACTTGTTCTCGGCCGAAAATGTCTTTCTGTTGGAGCGAAGAAATCACCCTTAAATTTGTAACAGAATACCTCGAACATGAATGTTTGTGGAATATTAAATATCAATCATACAAAAACAAGCGAATGAAGCAGGCCGCATACCAGGATACAAATTTCATCATTCAGCTCTTCTAAAATAGCCATCACGATTAGATTCACAAGTTTATTTACTTTATTACGTTGCAATTTGTCCATCTTACGAATGGTTTCGTTTCGCTTCAAAGAAATCGCGTAATAATTTGTACGTTGGGAGTTGTTCATTCGACAAAGCACTTCTCACTTGTGAACTCTACTCGACCAAAGTGCGAACGATTGGATGGACAGTAGCTACTAAATTTCTCACTACTCGACTAAGCTCCTAGCGTAGTGCGAACAAGGCTTTAGTGATAATGCTAAATCTATGTTGTCTATGGCTAAATCTCTATAACATGCCTTCATAGATTGACATGATTTCCTGGATAGGATAATGAATGTTTTATTGTTACAAGGGATTGATTAATCAGTTATAATATAACAAGGGAATTGACAATATTCGATTATACTGCGAGCGCGACTGCGAGGCACGACACGTAATTCGCGAGACCTCACAGAGCGATGGGGGAGGTTCGCAAAAACGAAATACCAGGGGCCTATTGCACCAAAATAGTTTGCAACTTTTCACTTTTCTCCCAAGATTTAATTCTTGTGAAGGATTTTCCACTTTGCACTTGCATTTCCACAATGCACTTTTCAATTATGAATGCGTTTCGTGCAACATTATTCACTTGAAAAGTTAAGAGTGCAAAGTGAAAAGTTGCAAAATATTTGGTGCAATAGGCCCCTGGTGATTGAAAACAAAGTTTTAATATTCAGGGATCTGATTATAAACCTCACGATAAGTTGATATATCATTTAAACATGTGTCCACATCGGTCAGCATTCACGAATTTTTATTCAGTTTTTTCTCGAGTAATTTGTACTCGATTCGAGTTGTTTATTTCCATTCACTTTGTTGTAAAGCAATTTTTGTTTTTTCCTTCTTCTTATATTGAAAAAAGTGATATGGTTTTCATCTGCTTGTGATTCTGAACACATCCTACCGATCCGAAAAGGAGCCATAGCCACACATCTGGTGCGTAACAGCACACGTATTATTGGGGTGTTCTATTCTATCTGCAGATGGTGCAAGCTTGTCTCATTCTGGCAGCGGATAATCCATTTCATGTGCTTAAAGTGATGATGCTAAATCTCTATAACATGCCTTCATAGATTGACATGATTTCCGGGATAGGGTAATGAATGTTTTCTTGTAACAAGGGATCGATTAATCAGTTATAATATAACATGAGCATTGACAATATTCGATTATTCTGCGAGGCACGACACGTAGTTCGCGAGACCTGACGGAGCAATTGGGGAGGTTCGCAAAATTGAATTACCAGGTGATTGAAAACAAAGTTTTAATATTCAGGGATCTGATAATAAACCTCCCGATAAGTTAATATCATTTAAACATGTGTCCGCATCGATCCGCATTTACGAACTTTGCTCGGAACTTTGATTGAGTATTTTCTCGAGTAATTCGTACTCGATTCGAGTTCTTTATTTTCTTTCACTTTGTTGTGGAAATTTTTTTTTATTCCTTATTCTAATATTAAGAAGAATGATATGGTTTTCGTCTTCTGTAACTAATCGTATTTGGTAACGTAAGTAGTTAATATTTTGAAAACCAATAATCGCTTACATATCCAAAACGGTATATTTACAGACCCATGTTTAAAAAAAATTATAAATTTTCAGGTCTTCTATTAACTCCATAATGCAAGAAACGTTGTTTTTCAATACTCAATGTATATCGTGTGTTCTCGAGTTGGTCTTCACTATTATATAACAAATACTGTAGCAAATACCTACTATTTCCTATTTTTATTGATTAACATTCTTTATATTTGGGGGTACAATTGATATATTGAATATGTGATCAAATATCGTCTTTGGACATGTTGTGTTGGTACTGTTAGTGATGCTTTATAAACTATGTATGTTTTTAAATTTCTTTTCTCTGGTGTTGTTCTCCAGTATGTTTTGAATACGGTTTCAGAGATTCAGATGATGGCCTGTTTTTTAATGAATTCTTTTAATTCTAAACACATCCTACGGTTCTATTCTATCTGCAGATGGCGCAAGCTTGTCTCATTCTGGCAGCGGATAACCCATTTCGCGTGCTTAAGTGATGCTGCTAAATCTCTATAACATGCCTTCATTGATTTCCTGGATAGGGTAATGAATGTTTTCTTGCTACAAGGGTAGATTAATCAGTTATAATATAATGAGAGCATTGACAATATTCGATTATACTGCGAGGCACGAGACGTATTTAGTTCGCGAAACCTCACGGTGCGATTGGGGAGGTTCGCAAAATCGAAATACCGGGTGATAACAAAGTTTTAATATTTACAGATCAAATTAAATTTCCTTCTTGTCACGTTGAATAAAAAACATGATAAGTAGATTCTAGTTGTTTAATAGCATTAATTTCCGATTTATAAGATTGAAATATCTGTGAGTATACCACTGTCCAACTGTGCAGCAAAACTCTCTGATGTATTGAATATCGTATGTTTTCGATGTGTATTACCGACCCTGTATATCCACATTTATATTAGTTATAGGCTCGGGTATAGGGTTACAATTATTGTTGAAACCAAATGTCGTCTTGGGATATGTATTATTCGCAGCGAGGTTGACACTGTAGGTGATGCTGTAGGTGTATCAATTATGGATGATTCTATAACTTCTTCAATTATTTCTCCATAGTGCTCTTCACTTTGCTTCTGATACGGTTTCAAGAAATCAGATGATTGTCTTTTTTCAGTATTTTTCGTTATTCTTAACTTCTTCTTGAGCGAAGGTCATAGCCACACACACCTGGTGTGTAACAGTACACGTATTATTGGGGGTGTTCTATTCTATCTGCAGATGGCGCAAGCTTGTCTCATTCTGGCAGCGGATAATCCATTTCGTGTGCTTAAGTGATGATGCTAAATCTCTATAACATGCCTTCAAGATTGACATGATTTCCTGGATAGGCTTATGAATATTTCTTTGCTTGAAGAGATCGACTAATCAGTTTTTAATGTTTGTTATTATTGTTTTTTCGTATTTATTCCGATACTCTGGCTGCTATACGTGTCTATTCACTCAAAAAGAATCAGTTAATTTCAGGAAGCAAATAACAACGCTTCAGACTGAAATTCCGGCTCAAGAGGAAGTGCGTATGTCTTATTTCTCGGTGCTTGATTATTATCATCAGCCTCATTGATTAGTGCAGGAAGGCAATAATTGCGATATTCAACCAAAATGTGATCTACTCAAGAAAATCTCACATCAAATGAAACTGTCTCGAAGAAATTTTAATTCTTGTTTACACATCTTGTTTTTCTGCTCATTCCTTGCATTCCTAAGTTTGTTTCAGTCTCGGTTTTGGTAAACATGAAACACTTATAGAATACTTGGAGATAAGCGCACCTACTAAGTATGAGTTATAAGCAAGTGGCCTGGTTGAATCATCTTATTCATTATAGTTAGTCCAAATTCGAACAGCCGAAAATAATATCCATTATTTTTTCAAAATATCACAATTACTGGTTTAATTTCTAATAAAAAGATTCTTGTATGAAACGTATAAGCAGATATGTATAGGTTTCACCTGGTCAGATATCTGCATTCTCGACAGCAAATCCAAAAAGATGATAAACACAGATATTTTATTATGTTTATGTTGATTCTGATAGCGATGAGGTCAAATATAACAGTTCTTAAAAAACCGTTGAGTCTTTCGGAGTGTCTGAGTGCCAATTATTATCGATAAGAAAAGTTGAAATAATGATATCGAAGTTTTCCACTATTTTCATTATAATATCAGATTCCAGTTCCAAATGAAAAGACGTCTCGAAGTTCTCAGATTGGTGTCGATTTATCAGATGATTAATTCATAATTAAAGTTCATTGATGTTGTTTCAAATACAATATCACTCCTATTATCGTTCCAGACAAATAAACTCTGATCTGTCTTCAAATGCCCAGTTCCACTTCTAATTTGATTTGAATTTTATGGGTCCAATATCGATAAAGTCGTATTATTGTTCGGAGCACTTGGCAACACTGTTGTTCGACAATTGCATGCTGCATACAATTAAAGGCAAGTAACTTCGCGTCTAACCAGTTGAATATCTAGATCAACACCTTTCGTTCACGGTCAACAGAGTGCAATATCACGTCACAGGAAGACACTACACCCATAAACATGCAAATTCATATTATAGAATTCGAAATTAGGTTATTGTTGGAACAAATTGAACTCTAGCCGATGGTAGGTACTATGCCAAAGAGCCAACGATTTCCATCTTGCAAGGTTAAAGCAGTGGACGACATGGCAGCAACAAAGGAATTTTAATGTCGCTTTAAAACCTTCCAGGGGTGATAAGACACGACATCAACAGTTTGGAGGACGGTGCCGTAAATGAAGACGAGAAATTACTTTATTCACCTTTTCAATGGGACTCCGGTTGCAATTTTAATGACGCCGTTATTTCAGACGTTTCCTGAAACGATCCTTAGATGACACTCCAGTGACACATTGCAAACTTTTCACACATGCACTTAGACACGGTCGGCGACACTCGAGCGTTCGAAATTGAACCGATCGAACTGGATGATAGCGACGTGTTCTTCTCTACGGCCTTTAGAAGCGCGGCGCTATGAAGAAAGTGAAAACGCAGAAACAGCGAACGCAACGTGACCGTATACGGAGCCGAACTGACGGTCTAGCGCGGTTGACATGACAGACGAGGAAAGTCGGGAGCGTAGGAGAAAACCCGATTATCGTTTCGCCTGTATACGGGGTGCGCCAGACCATGGAGATTCAAGTTGCGTGTCATGGATGACTGTGGCCTGTTTACTTTTCATGCAGATTTGATGATTAGGAATCCAGGCTGGATAGATGCTCGAGGGATGCGAATGAAACACTTTTACAGTCGAGAAGCCATAACGTGTCCTCAATTGGGTTATTTCAAAGCATACTAGGGATCAAGAAAGTAAGTACTGAGAAAAACTTCAGGACATTGCTGAGTAAAACATGAATGGGAACGAGAATACATCGACTATAACCTCAAAGAAATTACCGTAAAATGGTTCAAAACCTCTACAGGAGCGGTCGCTGGGATATACGGGCCAAGTACCAAGTGTGCACTGTCGCTAGGCTCCTGTATAAGCGTCTTTCAAGCAGAAACCTTAGCTATTGAAAGATGTCTAGATATAAATCTAGAAAGAAACTATACTAAGTGCGATATAGCCATACACTCAGATAGTCAAGCTCCTATTAAACTACTGAGCTCCTATGTCATCGACTCAAGTATGATCTGGGAGTGTAGGAACAAACTCAATGAGGTAGGCAAAAAAAATTATCTTTTTAATCTGCGTTCGCGGCCATTCTGGAATCAAAAGAAACGAAGAGGCCAATACACTTGCCAAAGAAGGCGCACGAATGTCACTCATTGATCCAGAACCCCTTCTGTGGTATAGGTTAATGTACTTATAAAAAGTTTCTGGAGAAGGAGAAAGCCGAGAAGGAAAACCTCTGGCGGACTCTCCCAGGGATATATCACTCCACTAAGTTCCTTAGGAACTTTGAAACAGCAAGATCCAAAAGATATCTGGATCTTGGTAAGCAACAATTAAACCTTCTCACGGGCTTACTTACAGGACAATGTCTCCTCAGGAATCACCTGTTGAGGATGGGATTATGGAACACTGACGAGTTTAGGTTCTGTAGGGAGGAGGAATAAACCCCATTCACCTAGTCATGGAATGCTTTGTCATTGCGAGCCTAAGGAGAGAATGCTTTGGGTGAAAAACTTGTAAGAGTGAGAATCTAGCCTCGTTGATAAATATTGGATTTCATCAGACCTCTGAAACTGGAAGGCGATCTGTAAAGGGTATGGTCAGAACAGCTCTGTAGAGGGGTACAATAGACCATGAGGTCTCAGTGAACTGTAACTTGTTTTTAAACTATAACTATACTAGGGATGGTTTGAACAATACAGTCCTTTGTGTCCTGGCTAATGATTAAGTTGTCCCGGTCATTAAGTTGGTCGTTATTTAGATTAATATTTCTGGAGCGTAGGAGAAAACCCGATTATCGTTTCGCCTGTATACGGGGTGCGCCAGACCATGGAGATTCAAGTTGCGTGTCATGGATGACTGTGGCCTGTTTACTTTTCATGCAGATTTGATGATTAGGAATCCAGGCTAGATGGATGCTCGAGGGATGCGAATGAAACACCGCATAATCGAGAACTTTTACAGTCGAGAAGCCAGAACGTGTTCTCAATTGGGTTATTTCAAAGTGTTGCATACCTACTAGAATTCAAGAAAGTAAGTACAGAGAAAAACTTCAGGGCTTTGCTAAGCAAAAGAGAGGAATGGAAACACACCGCACCGACTATAACCTCAAAGAAAATACCGTGGTATACAGATGGTTCCAAAACCTCTACAGGAGCTGACGCTGGGATATACGGGACAAGTACCGAGTGTGCACTGTCGCTAGCCTCCTGTATGAGCGTCTTTCAAGCGAAAACCTTAGCTATTGAAAGATGTCTAGACATAAATCTAGAAAGAAACTATCAGAAGTGCATTATAGCCACACACTCAGATAGTCCAGCTGTTATTAAAGCACTGAGCTCCTACGTCATCGACTCAAAGATGATCTGGAAGTGCCGGAATCAACTCAATGAGGTAGGCAAGAAAAATAAGGTATTTTTAAGCTGGGTTCCTGACCATTCGGGACTCAAAGGAAAACGAAGAGGCCAATACACTTGCCAAAGAGGGCGCACGAATGTCACTCATTGGCCCAGGACCTCTCTGTGGTATAGGTAAATGTACCTATAAGAAGGAGTTTCTGGAGAAGGAGAAAGTCGAGAAGGAAAAACTCTGGCGGAATCTCCCAGGGATGAAACATTCCACTAAGTTCCTTCGGAACTTTGAAACAGCGAGATCCAAAAGATATCTGGATCTTAGTAAGAAACAATTACACCTGTCGCCTCAGGAAACACCTGTTGAAGATGGATTATCGGACACTGATGAGTGTAGGTTCTGTGCAGAGGAGAAAAAAACTCCCATTCACCTAGTCACGAAATGCTTTGGCATTGCTAAACTAGGAGATAATGCCTTGGGCGAGAAACTTGTAAGAGTGAGGAACTGACCTTCACAGATTTTGGACTTCATCAGATCTCTGGAACTGGAAGGCTTGCTGTAAGGGGTGTGGTCAGAACAGCTCTGTAAGGGGGCATAATAGGCCTGGAGGTCGCAGTGAACTGTAACCTTTTTTTAAACTATAACTATACTAGGGTCGGTTTGAACAATTCAGTTCTTTGTGTCCAGGCCAATTATTAAGTTGTCTCGGTCAATAAGTTGGTCGTTATTCAGATAAATATTTCTTTATTCAAGTAGGTAATAGGAAACTTACCGATGCTCCCTGCAATCTCTCGTGAATATCTCACAGAGTAGCTTTTAACTACTGACAGGACTCGAAGCATAAAAATCGTCATATCTCCCATCTTTTAGTAAAAATATGGCTATTGCTTTGCGCAATTTCCTGAGTTTAGACAAGTGTGTATGTATTTAAATTTCAAGGGTTTACACTCTACCTTGGTCGAGTTATATCGTGAGAGGAACTTAGTGGGAGACTATTTAGTGAAGAAGGTATTCCACCAGAAAATTCCTTGCTAAGAAATTTAAGGTATTTGAAGCCTTTTTGGCGCAGAAATGTACAATAGGTAGGTGGAAAGCTAAAGACATTGATGATAATAGGATGTCATTTTGTTAAATGACTTGCTGTTGCAAGTCAAAGCAGCTGAGACGAAAAGCAGACCTCAAGAGAATGTACTAGTTTGTTTTCGCAAATCCAGGGTGCAATGTTGAAATGGAACTGATATTTTTGCACTTGACAGAGAAAAGTACAATGAAAGCATCATTAAATGCATTTTCACCTATAAAACAACAAGCGTGGAATCTTGAAATAATGCAAGAAATACACTTAAAAAGTCATTACTTCTGAAAAAAATAAATGGCGAAAAAAATTTTTCCAGCTAGTTATTGTTGTTTGATTTTTATGTGAATATTCTATCCTCAATAAATATATCAGAATAACTGTGTCTGATTCCATCAGAGACTAAAGCTATTATTTGACTACCTAATGAAAAAAGAAATCAATAACGGGATACGCTTTCCCAAAGCCTGGATATTTAATTATATGTTTTCAGATTGTTGTGTGTTCTTTTTATGTTAATCTATTTCTTTGCCACTTGTCTGGGTTGATGTTGCAATATTTATGGCAGCCCTAGGCTAGATGTCTGCTCCATTAGGCGAGAGATGCAAATGATAATACCGCAGAATCGAGAACCATGTTCACGAGAACTTTCAAAATCGAATGATCATTCATTAACCCAATACGTGTTCTCAATTGAATTGTTTCAACACAGCGCTGCATACTGCATCTATCAAGTATGTAGTGCGAAGGTAGGACAAGAGAAGCTAATGAATCTAATCGAACTACCATTTGAATGAAAACAATAGATACGGATATTTCTGGTGGCTTTTCATTATGTCGTAAAACATCGAGTACTTTCGGAATCTCAATTGGACATCATTTTTTGAAAACCCGATTATTGTTTCCCCTGTATAGGTACGGGGTGCGCCAGACCATGGAGATGATTCGAGTTCCGTGTCATGGATGACTGGCCTGTTTACTTTACATGCAGTTTTGATGATAAGGAAAAGCGAATTCAAGCTAGATAGGGGTATAAATCGGTGAAAAGGGATATGTTCCGTTTGTGTATTGGCATTGTTTACTATACTGCAACGCATACATGGTGTTGCAATGCGGTTAAGAATTACTGAACCGAAGCGCTTACCAAGACTCTGCAGAGGCATTTTGCATTCTGGAACTGTATTTTGGACAGGGTGGAAGGTACTTGCGCCATCACTACATAGTATAAAACAAAGTCGCTTTCTCTGTCCCTTTGTCCCTTTGTATGCTTAAATCTTTGAAACTACGCAACGGATTTTGATGCCTTTTTTAAATAGATAGAGTGATTCAAGAGAAAGGTTTATATGTATATGAGTACCTCTTTTAGCTTCTAACACGCAGACCGCGCAATGCAGTTCATATTCACTTCGAAAGATCACTTGTCGAGAATACAAGACCAGTCCGACGCATTGAGTCTAAGCGTCAGGCCGCGCGTAATACTCGATTCGAATCGCCTACCATACTGGTTTATTGAGGTTACTTCGAACGATAAGACAAAGACAATTGCATAATCGTCATAGGACCATTTGATTCGTGGCCGAAACGTGGCACGTAAATATTCGATTATACCACTGTTCATCTGTACGGAAAATTCTCTCTCAGATGCATCTGTATATATTCACCCCTACATACTGAATTTCGAACCCACTGGATGCGTAGTTTAGCAATTATTGAGGAATATAAAAAATATTTCAGTGACAATAACTACAAAACTATCCTCCAATTTGGCCCGCTAACGAACTCGAACGAGATACTCAGGTTTTAAACTTATCATGAAAATTTCAAGTTTATACTCTTACCGCAAGAGGGTTATGAATATTATTTTCAGCCAGAAATACTGGCCAGAATTTTCATTTTCATTTGAAAATCCTATCACGAAATTGAGCACAAAGACGAAGTTTCAGTGAGAAAAACTCCGAAACCGATTATACTTTTTACAGAATCAAATAAACATTAACCAACGTAGTATCAAATCTACCGTCAAACTTTCGAATCCCTAACTCCTTCCTTTCTGAAGTTAATGTGGCCAACAATATATCAGTCCACACCGCACAAATCTTTTTATTTTAATTCCTTTCACAGGATCCATGCAGAACTTCAGGCAAATTTGCTCTTTTCTAATCCTCTTCAAATCATCCATTTTCGTATTGATATGTGGTTTCAAAAATATCGAAAAAATTATGAAAAAGGTATTTTTGTATTAATTGCGAAAAATGAGTGTTTTTTTCATGGCACGAGAGAGTGTTAATTCTTGGCAGAAACCGCAGTTCGAGGCCAAAAATTCACTTGAATGTGTCATGAAAACACGAATTTTATACGCACGAAATACGAACAATATTTTCTGTACAACTGTGAATGAATTGATATTTCTATGCGTCTAGTGATTTTTGTATCTTTGACATTATTTGCTTTTTTTAACCGTGAAAAAAAGTCTTTTTTTAACGGTGAAAGAAAGTACGCATCCATAGTGATGAAGAAAAGTCAAGTTTTTTCGACAGTTGTAAAAAATAGTCATTTTTTTATTAGGTGCGTAAAACGAGTTTTTTTTATGGCGAATGAGAGAGTCAGTTTTTAACCTAGACCGCAGGTAGAGGCCAAAAATTCACTCAAATGTGCCATAAAACATGAATTTCATACGCACGAAATACAAACAACATTTTTTGTAGAACTGTGAATGTGAATATAATTCGTCTGAAATATAATTATTGAAGATAATGCTTCAAATACAATATTTCTATGCATCCAGATCCAGTGATCTTTCTGTGTCGTTGCTCTAAAAACTTACTTTTTAAACGGCGAAAAAAAGTAAACCATTTTTTAACGGTGAAAAAAAGACTTTTTTTCACGGTGAAAAAAAATAATCATTCACGCATTCATCGAAGAAGAAAGTCAGGTTTTTTTGACAGTTGTACAAAAAATCATTTTAAAAACTCCGAAACTACTAGATCGAACGGATCGCACCCGCTAACGAACTAATCATGGTCTTTCAGAACTCAAACTTGCCCTAAAAATTTCAAGTTCCTTACTTCATCTGTTTCAGAGTATACAGTCATTCAGAATCAACTTCAACCTTGGATATTTCATCAGCGAGTCCAACCGAGTTATTTGAAACCTACAGGCAAGCTTAAAATGCAAAAAATACAGATATTTGAGCGAATCGATAGCGCGAAATTTTTCTTGGAACAAGCGCGCAAAAAATGCTATGTTTTTGTAGTGTTAGATACGTTTTTGAACATACGTTGGCGGAAATGTTAAAAATCGTTTATTATTCCTCCAAAAACCAATACACATGCGATGAAAAGTAGAATCATTACTAGAAGAGCATACAAGGAATTCACATATTTTTTGTATAGTCTCCATAGCGTTCTTGAAAAAATAAAAAACGAATTAATCATGGAAACGCCTGAATTTGCACCAAGTGAACGGACTCTCGAAACCGCTGACCGAAATCAATCAGTTTCAATAATTTATGCACGATATTTGAGCATTTTGGGATGGATTTCAATAGGATTATATCAAGAATCCGGAAGTCTGCCATACTTATCGATTTCTCCCAGCTGGAGGTTGGTGAGTAGCCGCTTATTCATATCCGAAGCCAAATATATTCAGTATAAATATTTATGAACGAGATTAATTCCATGTTCCTACCATTTCAGAAATTGCTACCCATTTTCTCTTGCTGGAAGTACACAAATAATTCTATCCTTCTCGGCAGGTTTTCTGTCATCTGAGTGGTGTTTTTCTACATCAGAGCATCACTGTTTCTGCAGCAATGAATAACCAAGGGTCTATCTGTCACGCCTTTTTCTTGTATTTGTCCAAAATGCGGATTATGTCATTTATTTTGAAATTTAGAGTAATATTTCTTGACAAAGAGTCTGCCAAGGTAGTCCTATTTCTCGGAAGAAACATATTTGGAAGCAAAATCTTGAAACAGGTCACTTTTTGTTTCACTTTTGCCAAATTTTTGAAGGATTTTTGTTGCACTCTATGCTATCCACATCAACCCTCTAATTTCTTTTTCTTTAAATATGGTTCATCTGTTAAAACTTATGGCCACAAAATTCTGCATCGGGTTTTTTAGGGTTTTCTTGCATGTGGACGCAATATTCAATTTCGATTGGTTTCATTTTGTTTGATGTATTGAGGAACAAAAATTTTGAATGGCCATGTTTTATGGAACAGCCTCTGTATGATTTGGCTGATTAACGAAGTCAACTGCGGCATTTGGGAACCGAACTCACCTTAAAAATCTCAAGTCTCTGGAACAATCCCTTCGAATGATATCGTGCTTACGGCCGGACGGCCCTATAGACAGAATTGAGTTTGACTACGGATTCGTCATCAGGAGGTGGAACCCTTTCGTTTGAGATCATTTTCAGCTCAAAATTCGAAAATTACAGACATTTGGGCAAAACGATATAGCACTCGTTTAAGTAGAACAAGCGCTCAAAAGGGACTCATTATTATCTGAAGAACCGACGTTCATCAATTCTCTTACGAAATTAGAAATTTCAGACTTGAAAAAATTCTCCATTTAATATCTCACAATAGACTGATATCTTCAAATAATTATACCCTGCTTCCTTAATATAAAGGAATCATAAATTACGGATTTTTCTCGTCCAAAACAAATTAAATATTCCACTGAAATTGAAATGAAGCTAGGAGAGGCTTTTGAATGATAAATTTTCTCATTTAATATCCATAAAGCGCTGTCGACAAGAATATGGGACAATAAATGTACCTATAGAGTCTAATAGAAACATCTATTCTATGGCTTGTAATATCGTACGAATTCCTTGGATGAAAGCCAAATTTTCCGAATATCCGAATGCTGCTTTTCATGTGGAAAATTGAATGTTTATTCGCCTTTAATCGTTGTTTTTTAGGTCTGTTCATCAATTATGTTCAATATACAGAAAATTTTGCCAAGGGATGTCTTATTATATTGCAAATTGAATATCGCAGAGCATATCTGAATAGGCGAGAGACAAAATAGAATTACTTTGTTTTTCTTCAAGCGGACATAAAA
This sequence comes from Propylea japonica, assembly GCA_013421045.1. Classification (NCBI taxonomy): domain Eukaryota; kingdom Metazoa; phylum Arthropoda; class Insecta; order Coleoptera; family Coccinellidae; genus Propylea; species Propylea japonica. The sequence continues at coordinate 31,217,105 of CM024241.1, read as the reverse complement.
ATTTATTTTAGAAAGATCGAGTAGTTTTGTCGGAACGTTTGTATTTTTTCAACTTCTCGTGGAAAATGCTCGATTAGGTTGAAATCATTTTTAAAGAACTCGAAATCTAAGGTATTTGTGGTTATTTATATACAGAGTGTCCAGGCGATTGACATCAATCATTTTTTATATTTCTCAGACCTGTGGCTATCCAAAAATACGCCATGTGTGTTATGCAATTTTTGTAGTTTTCCAATTATGATTTTTTGAACGTTCGAGACCATTAGGCGCTAGATTAATTACCGAGTTGATTACAAGATTTTTTCGACGACCTCAATATGGATTGTGTATATATTCTTGATTGAAATACATTCTTATTTTGCAAAAGGAATACATTTGACATAATAAAATTTGTATGTTCCAGTAGAGTTTTGCCATTTCCCGTAGTGCTTGTGAATACTTTGTGTACGGTTGCTATGAAGATTGCACATTAAAATAGCATAATTTGTTCATTAAATTGGGTCATTAATGTTCAATTTCGTACACATTAAAATCTTCTTTTTCTTTGGGGTCGACGGAAAAAATAGTTTATTATTATTATTATTGTTAATTAAATCCTCGTTTGCATTTTTTTCATTCAACAACTTCAACGTTGAAAATTAGTGCGCCAGTGTTGTTGACTGAATCCATAGATCATAATAATTTTATATAGATTTAAGTGAAGTCATATTGGTGCTCAGTTTGTACTAACTTCTTTCATATACTGATGGTAACTTCAATCCTTGGAATTAAATGCGACAAATAGATGGAATCATTATTCTACCTACTCGTCATATACGGTGACTGAACCATCAAATTTTTGTATGCTGGGATTGCTCATTGGTTAGCGTGTTTGTTCAGTGTGTGACCATGTCCACATTGGAGAATTTATATGGTTTTTATGTCTTTAGCGTGTCGCAGTCTTTCTGCGATCATTCCATATTACGTCACTCTGTGGCGGGAGGTCTTATAGTTTCGTAATACTAATTCAGAAATGGAGCTGAATTGCAGGAACTTCGATAATTCGAAAATCGTAAAATTCGAACCAGAGTCTGAAAATAGAACCAGCATCAGTTTTTACTTGAGCCGTAAAATCTGTCATTTCCATCAGAGTCACGTTTCTCTTAACGGCATCATATATTTTGATTGGACTTGAATGTATTGTCTACAGCAAGCACTGTGAATGCAGTTTATTTCCACATCTGCCATGTCTTAAGATATTATAACTGGATGTCGGTTTGAGTGATACGAAAATGATGAGGTTTTTATTTCACAATATAAAGACAATGATTGTACATTACTCGATGTTTATGATTAACAGCACCATTTCTCGCTTGATGAATATCTTGAGAACTATTGTTCTTATTCTACTCATATAAGAATGTAACCTCCATGTTGAAACAATAAACCTACTCTGAAATTGTCGAATTTTCGATTTATTATATACGGAAGTTATGTTTTCATGAAATTCTTAGGCGAAAATAGGTTTTTGGTTGATACCTTAGGCTTTCTTTTCATATTTTTTTCAGATAAAAAATGCCATAAATTCTTTTTCGTATAACATTTTTGATATCAATGAAATTACTGGTTCTCTCGCTTCCTTTGGGTTATGCACTCGTCACACGTATCAAAAAGTCTTCGACGGTTTTATATTGTTTACTCGACGGAAATCACCGCTGAAATGATGTTTTCAACTTGGTTGACAACCGCTTTTTTCACTTTCCTATGGTTTACAACCTAGTTGACAACTAAGTTTATCGTCTGTAGGCCGCTTTAGTTAATCTTAATTGCCTCCGTTTAATTAGTCATCGGTAGATACTTAGTTTACTTTTAGCCTGTCCTTACTCTTGTTCAGAGATGTTTTCAGCGATGATATATTTCTCTATTTTGAATTAAATTTTGTCCAGTATGAACACTGTTTAATCAATACTTAGTATCTTTGAATCTAATGCAGTCCACTCTTATTGAACTGCGTTTTTAGACATCTTTGATGAATTTGAATCATGTTATTATGTCTTTCCATATCTACTATCTGGAACTACCCTCAATTATTAATTTAACAATTGTGAATAACAATATCGCCTGATTTTGAACAGAGTGGGTTGGTTGAATCAATGCATGTTAAGAATGAGACCTAAGTTCCCAGGATATTCAAATTTGAAGCGCCTGACTTCAGGACTGCAATATTTCTAGAATTTAGTTTCATTCCAAAGTCTAAAACCATTTTTTTCCGACGCCAAGACGAATAGAAATTCATATAACCAGTCTGTCTTTTAAACCGAGAACATAAAAATGTTTCCTCTGAAATGAGTTTTTTTCACGTGAAACTTGAATACGTCATAAAGCAATATAGCAGCACGCAATTTTTTACCTTTCAATATATCCAAAACCTCCCCTGTTTGACAGATATACCTAAGGATGTACGAAATAAATGTATAAGTTGGAAATCACATGTCTCAATCGGAAATCTACTGGGAAAACAGTGAGATAGGTAAGATTTCCCAGACCCACTCGAGTAGTCTCAAAACGTATGTAAAATAGAAAATAAATTTTCCAGTCAGCGGAAAGCATGGAGTCTTCAAATATTCATTGCTCTTTCGTGAGAAATAATGTGATTTTATAACGTGTTTTCAGGTTCTTCCGGTGCCATAAAATAATCGGAGAATATGTGATTAAGTTTTCGTGTGGAATACGTTTCACCAAAGTTGCACCATTGTTTTTCAGTTGAACAAACATTAAGATTGAAAGTTTTGTTAGTAATTTATGTGATGCTTCTTAAAATCATTTTAGATACGTTTATTTCTTTCAAATAATATTCGAATACTGATGGAAATTTAGATTTCTTTCGTAATCGTCAATGCAATATTTGCAACTGAATTATTTGTCCGAGATTTATACAAGTAGTCGAAAAAGAAGAGACTTGCATATACAGGGTGTCAAGAAAATAAGTGCCATGCATAGTGCCACGCTAAGAGGGCCATAAAATTTGAAACAAAAGCTCCCATGAATATATGAACGAAAATGCTTCCTTTAATAAATACAGGGTGTTAAAGATTGTTTTTTCTATTTGTTTTTTTATTAACTTTGGACAAAGAGGTAAGAATTGAACAATATTTTATATGCGCGGTTTTTGTATGGTGCAGAATCCAAATATCCTATAAGTTTTTTGATTACTGATAGAGGGCGCCACATACAGAATTTAAATCAACCATAACCTTTTCCCCTTACACTGTCTGTCACTCTGGATTAGGAAGAGCGATTCCTACATCTTTTTTCCTTCAGAAACGTATATACTTTGAAAATGCTAGGACCAACGGTTTCCGGTTAAAACGTATCGAAAAGTTATGATGCACGCAAATCGTTCTGAAGCGGCAAAGTAACCTGCTTACAATAACCGGAAACCGTTTGTCCTAGCGACTTCAACGAAGTATACCTTTCTGAAGGAAAAAGATAGAGAAATTGCTTTTTCTACTTCAGAATGACATACAGTGTAAGGCGAAAAAGTTAGGATTGATTTAAATCTGAAGGAATCCTGTATGTGGCGACCTCTATTAGTAATCTAGAAACTAATAGGACATAATATATTTCAATTCGGTCATATTTTCATGGGAACTTTTTTTCATATTTTATGCTATCGCGTGTCACAATGCATGGTACTTTTTTCCTTGACACCCTGTATATAATTCTTAAAGAACGCAAGCCCATCTAGCATTTACAAGATTAGATCTATTCAGAGCGGGACTTCATATCGAAAATTGAAAATAGAGAGTGGCTTAAATTACAAAAAAAATGCGTTTTTTATGTAGGAACAACTGTGGTGGTGTGAACAGTTCTCGTGAGACGTGATAAACCTTTGAATACGTGATGTTTTTCTTTACCTTCACCACCAGAATAAAAACCAATATGGCGTTCATAAAACAAGTTGACTATCGCGTCTTTGAAACAATGAATAAAAAAATATGGCAACACCGGTAGAAACTTGGATTGGATAATGGCTGCAAACGGTATTGCCTGAAGGTATCACCAGAAACCAATGAGATATAGATATAAAAAGAAAATCTCGAATTTTAGTTTTTTCGACATATTTCAGGAATCGTTGGAGATACTTTAGATATGTTCAGAGCATCACATTCATCCATATCCCCATATTTTTGGATGTTTTGGTTTTATTTTCAATGTTTGCAAGTTTCTAATATTTTATAATAATTTCCCCTAATACCTATGTTCTAAACGATAGGTCGATGAAATAAATATTTGATATTTAAATTAGAAATAGTGGTATAGATCGAACTGCTAATTTCTAAAATATTCGAAAAATAACATTTTATGATATAACTCGAGAACTTTTATACGAAATAGCAACTATTTCTTATTTTTTTGGTAAGCTAGGACAGATTTATCTTTGACATTGGATTTGTCCTAAGTGAATCCAATAACGAAGTTGTTGAAAACCACTTTCGGCTCGAAAATCGAAACACTTCCCCAGGAAAACTGACGCCAGGAAAGATAAACTTGTACTCATAAAAGAGCAATCTAACAAACTAACAGAATTTGGTGTTTCGTTGCAGAAAATAATTGCATTTAGGGAAGCGGCTCTGGATCTCGCAATGCAATTCCGTTCGGAGATTCATCCGATCATATTAGTGGTGCTAATAGAGATTCAATTAACCCAACATGTTTAGACAATATCAATCCCCTACGTATTTCGCAAGATAGGCGAGCAAGCTGAAACCTGTCCGCGCCTCAGATAAGATGAAGTTTTACGAGATATCGATTACCACGCGCTCAGCCCGGAAAATAGTGGCATGATTAATATTGTAGCTTGTGCTAATTAGCGTGACGAAAATTACGTGATAATTGGTTTAGGCTTAATTTATATCACTTTGTGGTGGACGTAAATCTGTCACAAAACAGGCGATAGGTTCGTGGGGTAGGAAGATTTAGAGAGGGTTTCATAAAGATTACCCTATCAAATGATCCCCTTATCACATTTGATAGTCAAATCGGTTTTGGGTTAAACAGAACAAAATGGCTGATTAGCAGATGCATATAAACATACATAAAGTGGAACTAATATTCAGATAATTTATTTCCGTGGTCTCTTTAAATGAGAAGAGCGTAAAATCATGACACTACAGAGACTTAGTATAGCTATTCGTTTGGATTGGTGAGTTGCTACTTAGCAACTATTCTATGATTCTGTTTACACTCTGGCCACAAACTTTTGCTTGAAGATTCAGTATATCAATCTTCATTCACAGAGAAAATTTCACTCGAATCGGATATCCTGTTATGAAATATGAAGATTTTTCTTTTCAATATTCCAATTGAATTTTCCATGGTTCTTTTAAAACTATGGCCACGAAATTTTGGATGAACATATCGATCTTCATTCACAAAATTAATTTTATTTCAATCAGATATTTTTTTAAGGAAATATGAAGTTTCTTCTTTTCAATATTCCAATTGAATTTTCTATGTTTCTGTTTACACTATGGCCACGAAATTTTGCACGAGGCTTGTATCAGCGTCTTGCATTTATCCGTAATATTTCATTCGTATTGGTTTTTTATTTTCTGAGATATTGGGGAACAAAATTTTTGAATGGCCGTATTTTATGGCACACCCTGTACGATTTGGCTGGTTAACGAACTTAATCGAGCCAGTTGGGACATTAACTCATCCTGAAAGTTTGAGAGCATTTTCGGCTAAAGCTTCTGAAATTACAGACATTTTTGCCAAACGATATAGCACTCGTTTGAGTAGAACGCTCAAAAACGGAGATTTGGAGAGGGTTTCATAAAGTATACCCTATCAAATGATCCCCTCATCGGCCTTATCATATTTGAAAGTCATATCGATTTTGTGTAGAACAGAATAAAATTGCTGATTAAGTATCAGATGCATGCACCTACATAAAATGATATTAAAATCCTAAAGCATGCTCATCTCAAGTAGAAAGTATAAGTGTCAACTTTCATTCATGTCATTTTTCTTCCATTTCTGTCCTCAATTCTCACCATAAGGTTATCAGAACAAAAACTCCAACTGAATATCCTTTTCAGAATCAATGGTGGAAAAGGACTTAAAATTAAAAAATATATTCCATTTGCAAGGCAATCTTCTTTCTTCACAGATAAACTGGGACACGCACGAATAAAAGGTAGGAAATTTTTTGTCACTTATTGAACGAAGAATTCAAGAATGATTATTGGTTCGAAACATCTCAGTGGCGTACCACTTTTTTCGGTCAGTTTTCAAGTAACATTCCGGGATCCACATTTCTAGGAACTTCCTTTCATTAAATTATCTGAGGAATCAACCCCATTAATCTGTTGTATCAATTCAGAAACACCCTGTATTTCTTATTCACTCGTTCTCAATTTATCACCAATCCTTCCTCCGCGGGAATCATAAAACATGCTTATCTCGAGTACGAAATATAAGCGTCAACTTTCATTATATCATTATTCTTTCCTTTCCATCCTCAAATCTCACCATAAGGTTATCAGAACAAAAACTCTAACTGAATATCCTTTTTAGAATCAATGGTGGAAAAGGACTTGCAATTGAAGCAAATATTCAATTTTCAAGGCAATCTCCTTTCTTTTCAGTAGTTAAAGTGGGCTATTCAACTCGCTGGAGCTCTAATGAGATAATTACCCGGGCTGAAAATAACGGCTTATCTTTTATCTACCCCCTATCTATTGAGCCTTAGTTTAATTAGCAAATGAGCATCATTCTTCTATTTTTCAATTCGAGATTAAAGAGATTCATAAAATCTGGCTTGGGATCAGAGGAGATTTGGTCTCATGTTCATCATCCCATTCAGGATAGAATTATCCTACTGGTTCTACGATTATCTTACGATGGTGTATTTGTGTCATTGCGATGAAATAAAAATCTGTCAATTGACTTATCTGTCAATTGACTTATCTGTCAATTTAAATATTAAATCTGATAATTGACAGTTATGAATCAGTCAATTTACACTTTTTATCGTTTTGCCCAAATGTCTGTAATTTTAAAATTTTTAGCAGAAAATTGTCTCAAATGATAGTGTAAACAGAACCATAAAAAATTCAACTGGAATATTGAAAAAAAAACTTCATATTTCCAAGAAAAATTTCCGATTCGAATAAAATTTATTTTATATAAAGAGACTGTTACACTGAATGTTCATGCAATATTTTGTGGCCATATTAATAACAGGACCTTAAAAAATTCAGTTGGAATATTGAAACGAAGAATCTCAAACTAGCTTTTTTTTTAAATGTGAGAAATTTCGTTTGTAATCCAACAACCTATTCAACTGAAGCCTTCTAGTGAACGGAAACCTAAGTTGAGGATTAAACACGAAAAAGCTTGAGAAAATTGCTTCAACTTCGAACTACAATTAAACTAGGTTGAAAATGAAGAAGGGTTAACATTTTAATATCAAATATTCATCAGACCATCAATTGTTCAATGTCTCTATTAAATAAAAAAGTAGAAAGAATGGATGGACGATTGCTTGTTTTCCTGAGAAAGTTTGCTCAACAAAAACTAGCGATTGGAACGATATCTATATCGGATCCAATCAAATAGCAAAAAATATGAAAGCATCGCGAGGATCCATTTGCCGCATATTGAAGCAGAAACTTCAAGATAAGGACAACAAAAAACAAAAAGTTGTGGAAGGAGGCAGGATGAGTGGAGTAAAGCGAATTGATGCGTTGGTTGAAAATCATGAGATGTATTAGGGTAAAAATTCATACAGTTTGAAAGTCGATCAATAAACGAGTCCATTACAAGATTTTTCCGTCGATCGCATTAGGAATTGAAGGCGATAGCAAGTACTTGAATCGAGTATTACGGACAGCTTGACACATTAAATAAATCGATGCGCGTACTGCGGAATCTCTACCATATTGCCACTCTCAGGGTTAAGAAAGAGACGAAACTACATTATTGCAATCGGACAACTGGATTCAGTCAGTTAAAGTACGTGAATTTCTGAAATTTATATTTCCGTTATGAATTTTCAAACCTGTACACAGCTTTCCCTTTTGGATTTTTGTTGAGATATTGATCAGTAAGCCCTGCTTATTCAGATCAAAATTCAAGAAGTAAAGGATTTTTTAATAAAAGGTGTTATTTTAATAGTCCACTATTTCGGTAGATGTCACGTATGAAGCTGTCATTTTTTGACAATTGACAAGTAGAAACTACGCCATTAATAAAAATTAAACGATACACGCTTCAAGAACGCATTGAACTATAAAAATGGAGAAAATTTTTGGGTCGTTGTCAAGAACCTTGTCGAACCGCAATGAAGAAATTGGTGGAAAAATTAGAGCTGTTGGGACAAGTTAGTGATGTGAAGAATAAAACTTGTGCACGTCTTCCAAGAACAGCCTAGATTCATGTTGAGTATATTGAATGCAAAATCTCAGCACGATCGGAATTGTTAGTCTTATCATGAGCATTTTGCATGTGACCGCAAAGTTTCATTTCGATTGGTTTTTTTCTACTGGGATATTGAGGAACGAAAATTTTGAATTGCTATATTTTCTTGGAACACGATTTGGCAGTGTGAAAAAACTTAACCGCGGCCCCAACGGACAAAACTGCATTTGACCACGGATTCGTCATCAGGGAGTGGAACCCTATCGTTTGAGTCTATTTTCGGCACTAAATTCGAAACAATCGTTTAAGTAGAACCAAGCGCTCATAAACCAGATATTCTCTGAATAGATTAAAAGTTTCAAAAGTGAATTTCTTATCATAAAGAATTATTACTATTCGAAATCAAATAACAATTTTTTTTTCTGTTATGAACAAGAACGAAAAAGCCATTGACTTTACGTCTTCTCCTCACTGTTTATTTACGGTTAGCACTGCAGTGGTCATATTAACTAACTAGCAGTTTGGCTGCAGTGGTCATATAGGAACTAACTAATGATCGCCAAAAAAAATTGCATCAATCACCCAATGTCTAAGTGCATAAAGAATTAACTAATTTGGGTTTTTCAGAATGAAATGGATATGTACGAGAACTTTGCTTCATGTAAAAACGACCGTAGGTATTCTGAAATTCGACAAGTTTTTTCTATTTTTGTGTTTTCCCGTTTCAGAAGTCCGTTATTTGTATTCCATCAATTCGTATTCTTCGTGAATATTTAAAATCGACTATCCATACTGCTTTCTCTATCTCATCAGATTCCATTTTTCCGCTATCTCAACCTTCTAAAATATTCAAATTCATATCGAACATACTTCAAGGGAACACGCGTAGTTATGACGAATTCATGGAATTCCTTCAGATCGTAGGTGATTTTGGTGCTTTTCGTAATATAAATTACTGAAGTGAGACAAAGTTGCAAAGTAATACGAAGTCCGAAATCACAACAAAAAAAACAGATATTCTTGGAATAGATTAAAAGTTTCCACAGTGAACTTGTTATCATAAACGGAAGATTTAATTATATTCGAAATCAAATCACATTTTTCTTTTCTTATATGAACAAGAACAAAAGGGCTCTCTAATTTTTGTCTCTTCCTCACTACTTATTTTTTTTCGATGCAATATCGGTTAGGTTAGGTTAGCATTTTTGCAATGGTGGTAAAGGAAGTGGAGGGAGCCTAACGTTTGACAAGTGTCACGTAAACAAAACAACACAAAACAAAGGAAGAACACACCAATATGGCTGACTTCGAACTTTTTAAACGTTGAATTTTATTATTTCTGCCTCATTTCTTGTTCAATTTCTCTACAGTTTGTAGCAGAAAGATATTAAGTGTTAGTTAAAAGTGGTTTCTTATTTAGTGAATGGGCGCTTTAATGAATCCAAAACATTCCCGCCACAAAGTTGCCCATACCAATATGGCCGAACTACGTGACACTTTTGGAACAAAAGAAATATAGGATATGCTCCCTCCCCTTCCTTTACCTCCATAATTTTTGCTGCTTTGCTGCAGTCATGGAGGAACTAAGTAATGATCGATAACGAATTTGTATCAATCACCCGATGTCAGTGTCTTCAAAGAACTTTCCAATTTGGTTGTTTCAAAATAAAATGGACATGTTAGAGAAATTGCTTATGTCAAAACAATCGTAAGTATTCTGAAATGCGACCATGAGTATTTTCTGTTTTTGTGTTTTTCCATTCCAGAAGTCCGTTATTAGGAATCCATCAATGCGTATTCTTCGTGAATATTTAAAATCGACCATGAAGTTACATCCGTACTGCTTCCTTTATCTCATCAGATTCCGTTTTCCGCTATCTAAGACTTCTGAAATATTCAAATTCATATCGAACATACTTCAAGGGAACACGCGTAGTTATGACGAATTCATGGAATTCCTTCAGATCGGAGGATATAGGAGAAGGGTACGGAATGAAATTCCCCACCAACATCTGGTTAGTTATAAAGCAAAGGATAACAACTTCTTGAAAACAGTTCGCCTTAAACTAACTCACAAACGAACTATATGGGCCGTCGTATAAAGTTCTAAGCGGATTTATACCCTTGGTTCTTGTTTGCCATATTACCTATTACACTGAATCATTTATATTTGAGCCAGAAAACTGGCTGTAGGGAAAGCTTCCAGATGTTAATTACTGTTTAGAACATGTGGCGAAGTGATGCTAAGCATACACCTTTCGGTAAAAAAAAACTGGAAACTGCTTAACATAAATCAGTGTTTCTTTGCTCGTCGACAATAGTAGGTATTAAAAAGTCTTGTAAATAAACAATCCGTTGTCGTTGTGTTTCTTTTTCAGGAATTCTTATACTTTTCATTACACGAATATACAAAATGATTGTTCATTTTTCGCTATCTGTGTGGGCCGTTTTAAATATTTGAAAAATTAATGTGTGCTTCCGCACACATGTTTATATTGGAAAACGATATGCGACATTAAAATATTGTTGACCCACAATCCATTTCTTTAATTGTAGATTTAAAGTATATAGAGTTTATACTCTGAGAATTTGAATAAATCGGACCTATCTATCAAATTTCCGCTGATAATTAGTGTGAAACAAATATTTGAATAGGTACCATATTCATCTTTTTCTTGCTATTTGTGATACCTATAATTATTGTATTTGGGCATTTGGTGTGTACCTTTTACTGAGTTTCTTCTCTGTGCGGTGCCTTACCGGCCGAACTGAGGCCTAGTGGCCCATTGTTCACCCGCATCATTCTACAGAGACTCAGCTCCTCAGACACGAAGACAGAAATGTCGCGAGCCTGCCAGGAGTGGTCCCTCTCACCATAGGAATAGAAGGTGTTGGATTTCCTAGGTGTGTTGACCTTAACTCAGTAAGGTTTTCACAGTTGAACAAAATATGCTCAACCGTTTCATCAGTACTCCTGCACCACCGGCATAGGGAGCAGCTCGTCAATCCCATTCTCTTCAAATGCTTGTTAAACAGGTGACCAGTCAATGCACCAGTCACCAGACTGAGTTGTTTCCTCTCCAGCAGCAGAAGCCTATTGACCTCAGATCGCGAGGACGGTCTCTCAATGAGAATCCTCGACCACCTCAGGCCCACCCCTGCGCTCCATTCCGAGGAAAATTCCCTGTTCAGCCAGTTCCTGAAGAAACTTCTGACAGATGTGCGACAGATTGGCAGCGAAGGCTCCGGACCAACAAATGCTAATCCGGCTCCCCGCCTAGCCAGTTCATCTGCCTTGACGTTACCAGGTATATCCGCATGAGCCGGACACCAGACCACTTTTACTGAGTTTAGAATTGCTTATTGTGTTACATTTGTTCAATAATTATAACAGTTCGCAATGAAAATCTCAGCTGTTTCATCTGTTGAAGAATTTTTGTTTCAATATATTGTTAATTTAAGGAAGAAATAACAAGAGACTCTATTTGTGTTTTTGAGCAATCACAAGGAAACAACAACAAAATATTTGTCGAATACCTTCTTGATTTTCGAGAGAAACATAGACAAATTTTTGCTAATGCCATCTTTAAGGGGTTATTGTTAAGCAGGGGAATTAAAAAAAAATATGATAGACCTCCACTACTTTTTGACAAGGAATGACCCTGTATACGTATAGGTACTAATATGCATGGGATGCGAATTATAGTTTGAGAATTATCTCAATGAAATATTTGATCTCTTGAACCGATTTCAGCATTTCCAAATAAAAATTCCAAAACTGTTACTTAGAAAAAGCATTTGGGTTGAATTTTTATACACCTCATTTTATCACTTGACATACCTAATATGTGGTAATGTTCCTAGATCACGAGTTTTTTTGAAAACTTCTTTTCAATTTCCCATTTTGAGTATCTTCACGAAATATTACACGAGTTTATGAATCGTCAAATAAGCCCAATCAGCAAAAAATATCAATTCAATGACGGTTCGTCGCTTGATATTTCATATAGTCCGTTCACAAAAGGTTGAGCCGTCGGTTGGCCATGGAAATTTGGCATATTCCACTGTGTATATTGAAATTTTAGGCTATGTTGTTCATTTTATTGTCAGATTGATACGCAATGTTGTCAATATTGCATAGAACTCTCTGATAACGCGCAAGCTCGTCAGACGAGGTCGGGTACATTCGGCAACGTTGACTTAATTTTACGTTATGACAGCAAAAACTGCCAACTTCAGATAAATAAACAAACGCCTACTATGCGCTCAAACTTTCGTGAACGGACTATAGGCTCGTGAACCAAGATTCTTACGTAAAATGTTTTCCATGCGGTCAAACGATAGAGGGCCACAAGATAAGAATGCCGACGTATTCAGAATTCTCCAACACTGCGTAAAACCAAACATTTGACATTCTAAACTATCAATTTTATCTAACCTCAGACAACTATCATGAAAACTTCTGATGCAGTTCCCAAAACACCCGTTACATGTTTGCATGCCTCAGATATTTTCGGCGGATCATACATCATGCAATTTTCAAGCGAAAAAACCTGAAATAATTTCAAGCTCCTTTCAGACATTTATTGCTTTTCTTCTTCTATTCACAAACTTCAAAAAATGAATAAGTATCAAATACCTACTTTCAATATTTCCGGATCTAAATCTGTGTTGCTATATGAATGAAAAAATCTTCAGATTTAAATTAATTCAACCAAAATCGTGAATATATTAGCTCAGACGGTTTATTCTAATATTAGTCGGTTCAAAACTCAACGTTGCGTGACTGGTATTTGAATTTCACTGCTTTCTGCACTCATATTAGAAATAACGATTTTCGCGCCTAAACTATTTCCCACAAATATCATTTAATCGGTGAAAATCCAAACGCCTGCTGATATCGATTCGTAGTTGTGGAGGTCGTGTTCAGCAACTTGGAGAACCTCTATTTTCATTTCGAGCTTTCTGATAATTAGCATACTACTCAAAATGTAGCATGTTTTTCAATTTGTGGCAAGAAAAAATGGAAGAAATATACTTTGTACGTATGATACTAGAGAGAAAAGAGATGAAAACCTCAGTGAAAACAACTTTGTGTCTTCGTATGAGTTAAGTGATTTGTTCGAAGAATTATCTGAAATATTCACATCAGACGACTTTTACATCATTGAAACATTTTTTTTTATTGTTCTCATCTGATTCGGCTGAATATCTCAAAAATGCATCTGAAAATCACAAGAAGGATGAAGGAACTAAATAAATACATATATTACTTTTCCACCTCAAAGACAGTCATACTGAGCTTGATCAAAGTTTCATAAAACAAATTTATATTCATTTTTATCCTAGTGTCTTCTTACACATTTCTAAAGGAGTACAGCATATAGAGAAACTTTCATCTGAATATTCCAAACGAATGAAAAGCATCCAATTTCATACATTCATTTAGCTTCATAATCACTTCTATCATTCATATAATCAAATGCGTTATCCATTCTCCTTTAATTTATGTTAATCAGAAATTAGAATACTCATCAAATGAAATTGGTTCTCTCAATGATAAAGAATGAATCAGAATTGTAAATATTTACCTAGAATGTACACATTTTTGAGTCAATTAGCACTGTAGATTATAGTGAATGCTTTTTCCAATTCAAATTTGCCGCTATCATTAGTAAAATAAACTCACCTTAGTCATCTGGAATCTTAAAACATCTATGAATTATCCCTCGATTTCAATTAACTATTTTCCCTCCAGTTGGTTTATGCATTTGATTATTGGAGTAAATTGCAGTGACCAATAAAATATGTACTCGTATGAAAAAATATTTCTTCTGTTCATATTCAATATATTCAAAAATTTGGAATTTTAACCATAAAAAATTTTCATCAGTTATTTTAGAATTTGTTTTCGATTCTTCTGATACCTACTGAAAAAGACATTTACACGTATCTCCTTCAGGGATACCGAACTAAAATAAAGCAAAATTCAGAAAGCACAGAGAAATAATTCAACAAGAAGCATCGCATTTGAAATTGAAAATTAGCAAATCAATGACAATCAACTCGTATATTCAATTATTTTTTTGATTGAAATGCTCAGCATTTTACAGTTTCGAAAATTTACACCGGAAAGATATACCAACAATGCATCAGCTAGAGAATTTTGCTATCATACTGCCTGAATTAAGCCTCTCCCAACGATATGAGAGAAACAACACTACATTATTGCAATAAGACAGCTGAATTCAGTCAGTTACAGCAAGTGAAACTTCCGAATCTGCTCAACTTGCCTGCAAAAGTCTCTGTTTGATGCATTGTATTTCGTATCTTTCCGATGTGAATTTTCAGACTTTCTTTCCGTAAAGTTTCATAACAAGTTCTCAGAACCTTGGAGATTGCTTCCTTTGAATGCTTTCAAAGCTAATGCCAAGGCTATAGCTACGACGAATTTAAGGAATTGAATTTCAACTCTACCTAATTAATTATTATTTTTGAATATTTGTGAATTATCATGTATTATTAATGAATTTGACGGGATTATATAGGGAGGTACAATTATGTATTCTTATACAAAATAAACTTGACTTGAGTACGTAGATAAGCAAAATTACCTCTGGCTACAAGCAAACTTACCAGAAACATTGAAATGGGTAGGCAGTTTTTGTTTTGGATTCTTTTGTCTAATTCAATATTGTATATTTTGCAAGAAAAGCGTATAATGATAGCTATTATTCACGAGGTGTAGGCGAGCGCCCTAAATCACTGATCGAATAACAGCCATTATACGCGAGTAAAATACCTTATCCACGGCTACTGAATATATTTCTTGAAGATTTAATCATTTGGTGACCAGACACTTCTATTACCAGTGTAGAAAAAATCAAGTTGACACATGAGACATTTCTGGAGAACTTGTCATTGTATATTTTGTATGTAATAAAATTGCTTTTCCGCCGACCTCGAAATAAAAGATGATTTCAATGTGTATGAAATTGAGCATTAATGACCCATTTTAATGCTCAATTTTTTAGCCATTTTAATGTGCAATCCTCATGGCAACCGTACACAAAGTATTCAGAAGCACCACGAGAAATGTCAAAACTGTACTGGAACATAGAGACATAGAAATTCCATTTTGTCAAATGTATGTCTTGTGCAAAATGAGAATGTATTTCAATCAAGAATTTATACACTATTCATGTTGAGATCGTCGGAAAAAACTTGTAATCAACACGGTTATTAATCTAGCGACTAATGGTCTCGAACTATTAACGCGTTCGCTCCGCTCACGCATTAAAATATCTTGACCATTAGTCGCTGTCTTTAATAACCTAGTTGATTAAATAACTATTAATTGATGTAATGAAAGTAGATTTGGCCCTCGATTGACAAGGTATACTCATATTTGTTAGTTGGAGAACTGAGGAATACTGAAGAAATATCAATTTAAAGAATATAATTTCAGAGCTTAATCTATGAAGTATCTGACAGCATTGAATAATAGCTCATTATTCACTTGTGATTAATGGGTATTATTATGACCTAAAAAACAGATGTATAATGAATGGATTATACAATATTTGTGGATAAAAGCGTGTTATGCTTTCCTTTAAGAGAATGACGTGTAGGAAACTCTTGATGAATCGACTAAAAGATTCGAATTTGAAATACAAAATAATTGGTAGATCAAAAACAATCATCTCAAATATTCGATTAACTTCTTGATTGACTTACAACATGACCAAAGCTTCCTCTGACTACTGTTGAATTCACTAGAAATATTGTCATTTGTGATACTTGGGTGGTGAAAACTTTTTCATGCTTAAAATATTCAATTCTTTCCAACGAACACAAATGACAATGTTAAGTCGAGTAACTTCGCCAGTAGCCAGAGGGAGCTTTGCTTATCTACATAAACCAATTGAGTTTTTTCAAATGCGGATTTCGTTTACTGCCTAATGTTACATCAAACTTAGTTTATGGCATCTTATCTACGACAATAAACATACCCAGCAGCGAACTTAGAAGCTACATACGATTATCTCGATTCCTTCGTCCAAATGGTTTCACGTCGAGAAATGACACCATTCGTGACCGGAACGCTGTATTCGTAAGTTTTCCTGATGGACCATGCTTGGTAATGGAAAAGATGATTGTAAAGCAGCTACTATGGCGCCAGACGATGCTGAGAAATGCGGATTGGCCGGAAACTAGCAAAAACTTTTACTTCTTATTGAAATAGGATACGAACCTTGGGACCTTGAAGACTGTTGATGCCTGAAGTGTTCTTTTTGCCTATTATTCTTTTTGTGTTGACAAACTGAGGGCGAACGAAAGCGTAATTCTTAATCTTGAAATGTACGAATAATATGAAAATGTTGAGAATGCGCAACACAAAACTTTCAATTAGTCTTTCACATAACTATGGTATTCCTTTATTATATTATTTTACTATACCTACAACAGTGAACCCAAAAATCCAGTTTATATGCTTATACCCGGTCCGTAGGGTGCATAGAAACAGTAATGGCCTTATGCCATTCTTTTCGGTCACCATGAAGATTAATTCTGTTCGAAATAGCTTGTATAACGAAATTCTACATGTGCTCAATGAGATTTATGTCACCCTAACCCTCTCTAAACTCTGTGTCGACGACTATCATTTCACTGAACCAAATCTGGTTTGATCTGAAAAGTGGACATTTCGCCACTGACCTAAAAGCCAAGCTGAGTTTCCTGGCGAGCGGCTATTAGTCTGAGAGCTGGCTGCAAAAAAATCAATGTATGAAGAGCATCGGATATTTTAAGTTTAAGGGTTACGATTAACGATCCTGAACACTTACCGACTCTTTTGCTGGCGCGCTCGTGAAGATTACAGCGTAGGAGGTATTCAAAATTGACAAACTTTCCACGAATAAGTATATACAATGTGCGTCAAAATTGAGAAACAAATTCATTTTCTCAGAAGAAAAATATTTGGCAACAAAATCCTGAAACAGGTCAATTTTTGTTTCACTTTTAGCAAATTTTTATGCATTTTTGAATGATTTTGGTTACACCCTGTGCCATCTCCATCAACTCAATTTTTCGAATAGGGAAGGTGAGTCGAAAAAATTATTTTGTCAGAAATCATTCTTTGAATTGAAACATTTTATCGAAAAGTTTCAAATTCAGTAGAAAACTACTAGCAACATACCTGCTCAAGATTATATTTAACTGAAGCGCAGTGTTTCACACATTCTAATTTTTCACTTGAGGTTGTTGAAAGGGGTTGAAAGTGGTGCATGAACAAAACTATACTCGTCGACTTTCATTCAGTGACAAATTTCATCCGGTATCATAGTCTGAAAGTGAAGGAGCCATGACAAATTGTACATATTGAAAACCTCTTCTAACTTTTTAAAAAAACATTTTCTTGAAAACGTCTGCACGCCTGTGAAGAAGATACGAAGACCTTGCCAAAAAAGTACGAAATGGCCCACAGAAAGTTGCCAATATTGAAATTCTTATATCTTAGTAATTTATGATCTCATTTCACTGCATGGTCAACAATTAGCAGTGCTAGCCTACAGGGAACAAAACGTATTCTCTTAATCTCGCAATGAAAAGCTTCAACGAAGCCTAGGGATTATTAAGTATAAACATTGTATAAAAACATTATACAATGGTATAAACAGATCGAGGACTATACAAATTGTTTATGGCTCATGTAATGTGATATCTGACCTTTTTCACAAGTTATTACAAATCGGTTTTCCTAACCCTAAAAACGTAATCATCATCTCTCAAATAAAGAAAACATACTCAGATCACATATAATATATATGTGCTTACACGTTCTTCAAAATGTGATTACCATTTATTAGTTTGAATTGCCATGCTTTTCGACGATCTGTTATAACTTTGACATGCCTTTTACCTGAAGATAAAAGAGAATCTTTGCTTCTACCCCAACAAGATATGCAATATCACCTACAGGAAACCATGAATAATAGACATTTGGACCTCTCTTTGCCAAGAAAACCAGGGGTAGGACCATTCGATGTAGTTTTGTTGTAAGCCAAAAAGAAATAAAAAACTTTTAAAAGAAGAATTCGTTAAGAATTGATGATTTTTTATTTGAAAGTTGAAAAACGGAGGTTTGGTTATGCATTTTTTTTAATTGTTTGATTAATCTCTTTTTCATTTTATTGATTGTGGGCAATATACGGAAATAAAGCATCTGGAAGAAGGATGAAGGTAACTGCAGAATCTCAGATAGTGATTCTCATTGAAAAACAACTAAAAGACCACCGCAGATGAAGTGAAGATTGCAATGTTGATCGCCAAAATAGGTAATAGCCATTCCAGATAGAAGGAGATTAAGTCAGGTGATTATTTGACAGTTGAAAATCATCCGTTAAAATTAATCGAATTATTATTATTAGAGAGCAACTATAATGAATAAGTGGATTTGATTTTCTGCAAATAACTTCTACACCATTTCCAAGTGTATTTCAGAAAGCGTCAATTGTATTTCAGAAAGCGTCAACTGTATTTCAGATTAGTCAATTGTATTTTAGAAAGCATCAACTGTATTTCAGATTAGTCAATTGTATATCAGAAATCATCAATTGCATTTCAGAAAACATCACTTGTAATTCAGATCAGTCAATTCAATTTCAGAAATAGTCAATTGTATTTCGGAAATGGTCATTCGAAATTCAATTTATAGGTACACACATTTACATATAGCAGAATTGTTCATTTTAAATACGGTTTATCCTCCTCGGTCCCAAGACCACACTGAAATCGAGATAATTGTGATATTTGGAAATTAAAATAATATTCCTATTCTGATTTACAAATTACGGGTTCTGAAATACATATGATACAGGGTCTCTATAAATCATAGAGATAGAATAGAGAAGAGACGCTATAACATACAATTGTGTAAGGAAAAATGGAACCACTGGGCGGGGCTTATATATTACCAATATGGCTGAAAGTTCAGGGTTGAATTAAGTTGCCAGTTTTTTCTGTTTACGAATTTCACCCAAAAAATACGACGTGTTGGATCTTTAGGAATCCTGTTCAAATAAGGTCAATTGAATATCAAATAAACAATTTTTTTTCAGGCGATAATATGCACATATAAAAAGATATCAGATTACCAAGACATACTAGCAAAAATTTCGAATGCGGATCTGTTCAGTACTACTCATCCCTACCTGTGATATGTTTTACTTCTAATTTTCTTATCTGTCCCTTCTCTGCTTGTAGAAAGCCATACAGCACACGATACCATTTTATTATTGTTTATTAAGCACAAGAAATCTCAATTTAACTTGAAAAATGTACAAAAATCACTATTTTTAGAAAAAATTCAATGATTGTCAAAATTCGACGTATCGCAGTAATATGGCGGATCTGATACCACTTTCATTTTATTGATAGCAACTCTATACTATTCTATCTCTATGCTATAAATGATTGTAACGGCGCAGTTGGCTTTGGATTATGCAAACCACAGAATTCTGCGATCATGCAATGCTCTGATTCGTTAGAGATTGGTATTCTTCAATCCGAAGCCAACTGCGCTGTTACAATCATTTATAAAGACCCTGTATAATCTGAAATACAATTGACGCTTTCTGAAATACAATTGACTAATCTGAAATACAAGTGACGCTTTCTGAAATACAATTGACTGATCTGAAATACAATTGACTATTCTGAAATACGATTGACGCTTTCTGAAATACTGGTGTAGTGAAAACATTGAAGGATTGGCATTGGACTTTCACGAACAGAATTATTTGTGCCAAGACTATTCGTAATTTTATCGCTCGTACCGAAAGCAGAACGCCTTTCTTGGCAGGAGCTTTACCGACTCCCTCCCTTGAAGAAACGATGCGTTTAATGGCGTCTACAACATGTCCAGGAAACAGCGTTACGTAATTTGTGTAAAATATTTCGTTAATTTTGAATGAGTGAAATATTCCGTTAATTTTCTCAGAACAACAACTCCGTAGCCTCGATCTCAACACTGAATTTTAATGCTCAGATGTCGCGAGAATTCCTTCAGAGCACAAAGAGATTTTAGAAGCCATTAAATCTCACAGAAGAGCCTTTGAAGGAAAGACGGAATGCCGGGGAGTCTCGGCGAGGTAAAGCGTATATTGACTACAAACGCAAATAACCGAAGTTTTAATTCCTTCATTGCCAGCCTGTAACTTTCTGGAAATGCTTAAATAATTGTTAAACTCCTATTCAGTTTCTCTTCTAACGCATTACGTTTACGCCGTTTCTCTGGTTCAGCAGAAGAGGCCTGAATATAGTCAGATTTCCTTGATAATTACGGTGCAAGTGGGAGGGAAAAGGTGTTCCTTGTAATTATACGGTGTGCAATTTAAGGATTTTTGGGGGGTAATGGATCGCAATTGTAATTTGTGTCGTCGTAGTAGATGTTAAGGTGAAAATGGAGGTTCATGTTGCAAGAAAAGGTCCACTGAGATTTCGAAGTGAATTAGACTCGCACTGGGAATTATGTGTGCTGGAACAGAAGCTCTCTTTGGTTCTCTCACTTGTTGAGTATTTCTACTTATCTAACTATAGAACAATTCTAGTTGCAAAGATTATAATGGAGAAATAGCTTAAATGTAATCAAATCTCAGGGTAAAAAGTAAACCTAGATATGCCTTCACGCTTTTGTTGACGCAGCCATGTAGGTAGAATCTGTTGATTCGCGTTCTATTTGACAATGTTTTGGTTTTTAACTGATGCGCATCACTTCCAACTGATGTTGCTTTCTGACAAAATCACTTCAATTTCAACAATCACTTCAGTTCATTATAACAATAACATAACCTAACATTTTGGTCAAAGTTTGCAATTTATTTCTGAACATAACGGAAAGTGAATTATTATCTTCGGTTTTCATTGCTAGTAATTCATATTTATTTTAGAATGTACTTCCGAACTATCGTCAATATTCCTATTTGGTACTCTCATTTCAAACCTTATCATTTCATTGATTATCTTTCGAAAAAGGCGTGTACGATTTGTCAAAATTACTTCACTTCCAACTGAAGTGATTTCGAAAATTATTCAGTCAAATAGAAAGCCATACTCTGGTCACGAAGGTTGAGCACATAGTAGGCGTTTCTTTATTTATCTGAAGTTGGCGGTATTTGCTGTCATAACGTAAAATGAATTCAATGTTGCCGAATGTACCCGGCCTCGTCCGACGAGCTTACGAGTTATCAGACAACTCTATGCAATATTGACAACATTGCGTATCAATCTGACAAGAACATAACCTAAAATTTTAATATACACGGTGGAATATGTCAAATTATCATGGCCAACCGACGGCTCAACCTTTCGTGATCGGACTATAATAGGTATAACTACACTATCAAATGAGGTTATGCCGTCCCGGTTGTAATATAAGTTTCATACCAGTTTTGAGTCCCGTGCAGCCACTTTTACGACATCAAATTTTACACGCGTTTATTCGAAAATTATATTTGAACCACCCTCGTAAATCTAATTCATTTCAGTATTCACCTGTTTAAGTTTTAATATGATATCATCTCAAAGAATAGTTCAATAACCATCACTTACATAATTCTCCTAATATCATCTCTTCATCAAATTTCTAAAAATACAACCAGTTCAGCAAGCTTAGAGGTTATTCATTTTTGAGATTTGTGACGAGCCAAAAGCCACAAATATGCTTACTTAAAATAAAGACCACTCAGTTCGTGCTCAAACTGTTGTTCAAGATAAAATGGTTCATTAGAGCCTCTTAAATATCAGGGACTTAACACTGAATTGTCCAAAAGGGTCTTGAGGGCTTTCCACGAGCTCTCTTCAAGTTCATCGACCTTTCCTACGAATTTATAATTTTGGGAAGATCCACTTATTTGGTTGAACTAATATCTAATCCAAAAAGGATCATTTCAAAATCTCTTCGGTTTATTTCTGAATCTGCATATAAATACCTGAACCCCTATCATTGACTCATTAGTGAGATAAGTTCCGCATATTCCATTTTAGCATCCCTATTCAACGGTGTTCCTGAAAGATAGCACGCCCTCTGACGGCCCGTGAAAGGACCTGGCACACTCGGAAAAACAGTTCGAATGACATGCACGGGTCATTTGATTTTGCGATATCATAACCGCCGTGAATCGTGTCGAACCGTTTTCCTGAAATGGCCTGATAAACGCACATTTTCGACACGTTGGAGTTCAGATCTGAAAGAATTGAATATTTAGTAGTCAGTTGGCATTCTGAGGGATGAATGAAAAATGTTGCTTCATTATTTGAAATATCTTCAGTGTTTTGCATTGACGTATATGCCTCCACATTTGAATTATAACATATTAGGTATTTATCCTTTTTCCTGAAATGGCCTGTTAAACGCACATTTCAGAATCTTTTAAGTTTAGTTCTAAAATAATAGAATATTCAGTAGTCAGTTGGCATCCTGAAGGATGAATGAAAAATGTTGCTTCATTATTTGTGTTTTGCATTGATGTATATGCCTCCATATTTGAATTATAAGATATTGGATATTTATCCTTTTTCCCGAAACGGCCTGATGAACGCACATTTCTGAATCGTTAAAGTTCAAATCTAAAAGAATAGTAGCTGAAAGTTTGAAACAAAAACGAAACAGTGAACCCATCGTTACTTTTGAACATCTTACAGTCGTCGAACTTGTTTCTAGACGGAATACATATCCAAGAAAATAATATCGTTCGCGAAAAAGAGTCCTTTCTAAAGATGACAAAAACTGTATAAAGATTGCCACTTAACTAGCAGGAGGAATACCGTGCAGGATGGCCAAAATTGGTGTTATTGAACTTTCTGAAAATATATAGGAAACTAAATTTTACCACTGATCTTTGAAGAACTTTTTACGGTTTGCAAGCCAGAATAGAGAATTGGCAATTTCAGTTGTGACTGTTATCTCTGTTTGTGTTGAGAACTGGAAATAAAAACTTAATCGAGACACTTTCACTCCTAAAAGTTTCTCGCAAATCTAGTGGCTTAGATGAAGGGTTTACCATTCTCCTGTTCCTTCCCAAAAATTCAGATTAACTCGTTTGCCAGATTTATTCGGACTGGTTTAAACATATTTCAGCAACACATTGTAATTGCTTGCAGATCACCAAGGTTAACATGGTTACTTTTCGGAACTTCATATTCCCAAATATGGGCATTAATACGAAATCAATGAAAGTCAAATCTAGCGTCCTCGTTGTAGAAGAAGGCTGGAGTCTTGGATTCAGTACACCATCCTCAAAAAAATCCTTCGAATATCTCAAATTTTTAGCCACGTTATAGGCAGTTTATCCATCTCGTCGAAAATATCCAAACATATTTCTCTTTTCCGAGCAGGTTTGTGAATGATTTCAGCATTTTTCTTTTGCCAGTATCTCAAAAAAATGGTTCATTATATTCTTCTGCTAACCACACACTGAGAAAACAATGGAAACTCGAAAATATGCAGGGATCCCAGAGATTCAAAATTACTATAATTCTGAGAATTCATATACTCCTACAAATGCAACCAAGCTTAATTACAAAAGAAGGTTGTTTTAATACCCTATAGTCGTTGAAGGTATTCGAAAACTTATGTTTACCATTTTAATCTAATATTTTCGACTAATGAGATTTTCTATGTATTAGATGAGAAATCTTTTGTTTGTACTGCTTCTTATAAAATGCAGCTAATTAAAATTAATAATTGAAAACGAGTGTGCTTTTTCTTTTTTTATTATGGCAGTCCTATATGTGACGTGTACAATCTATTGAGCAAAATTGCTGCATAATTGTGAAGTTGTAGGGATGCATATTTATTTCATTTGAAAGAACTTTGCATGTTGTAAATCACACAGAAGGGATTGAATACAATCTTCAATTTATAGGCTCACAGAACCTTCTTCATGCGGACTGGGATGATTTATTTAAGATGTTGTCAATGAGGGAAGAGACAGACCGGTTTCGGCCTCATTAGGCCTCGTCAGTGTCCCATATCCCTCCTATTGAAAAACTTCTACATTTAAGACTACTTGTAAGAAGCTATCGAGTAGTATCTTACAGATGGTGACATCTAGTAGTGAGTAGTGTCAAATAAGAAGTTCAATCATCACAGATCGCATGCTGAAAGCACTGATTACTTCCTCTTCACTCTTTGAGATGTTTGTGATGATTGAACTTCTCATTTGACACTACTCACTACTAGATGTCACCATCTGTAAGATACTACTCGATAGCTTCTTACAAGTAGTCTTAAATGTAGAAGTTTTTCAATAGGAGGGATATGGGACACTGACGAGGCCTAATGAGGCTGAAACCGGTCTGTCTCTTCCCTCATTGACAACATCTTGAATAAATCATCCCAGTCCGCATGAAGAAGGTTCTGTGAGCCTATAAATTGAAGATTGTATTCATTTCGATGATTACTATTTTCAATTTATCTATGTTTCAAAAATTTGTTAGGTTAGCCTCCTTAAAGGCAAAGAATTTTTTTGTTTGTCATTTTTTCGTTATCTTAAAATAATTCACTAACTGGTTCTCCGTTTTTCACAATAACTATACCTACTACTCCATTCCATTCAAACTGATTCACCACGAGCAACATTTTTAAGCCTCGGCGTGTATCGATTTTGCAATATAATTATCCAATACCATTGTGAACGTGAATTAATTCATTTTCGTGTCGGTGTAACACAAGACCAGTTTGACAGTTCATGTGCACCACTAGTTCAACGGAAATGCGATCACTGGGGGATGTCTGAATAAAAAACGACGTGCAAATCAGTCTGTGCAGGTTATTCGGTACGTACACCAGATATTAATTCGATAACTGGCCATAGTTCCGAATGACACTAGTATTTTGTCAGTTATTCCTAAATGATGGAATGAATAAATATTTCCAATGTTCGGTGGATCCAATTATTCATTTCGAATCGATGATTCCATTTATATGGAGCCATTCCATTTCCAATTTACTGATTTATCTTCATATATTTTATTGATTTGATTTTATTTGTTTCACACCTACTTCGTTTCTAAAGGTGCTTTCTTTTTAACCGAATATGTTTAAAGGACCCCGCACATTTTGTATGAGAATTGGCCCCCGGTGGATTTGGCTGAAAATTTGATATGATGTTCTACTAATCCTTCTGATCAAATGTCTCTACAGTCACGAAGCTGAAAAATGCATACTTCTAGGAGTTTTTAGCGATTTTTTGTATCCATTATGGCTTACGTATTACCGTTCACACAGAAATGTTTGAGAATATTTCGTGATTATTGAAAGCAGATTCTGTCAATTCGAAATATTTTCAAACAATTCTGTGTGAACGGTAATACGTAAGCCATAATGGATACAAAAATCTGGAGTGGTTTCTGACTAGTCCAGATAAAATGAACCTCGTTGTGGAAAATGCAGTATATGAAAAGTTCGGTGTGAGGCGGCAAAATCGAGTTGCGTACTTTGCGAAATTCCAACAATACAATTCCAGAAACTGTTTGTTTTATTCTGTTAATTTGTGAATAAGATCTTTCTGTGAAATCCTCAAACCAAGCTAGCAAATATTCTGGAAATGTCATTTTGTACGAGTTTTGGAAGGAATCGAATCGAAGGTAGGAAAAGAGAATTGAAAATAGGTCAACAAATGGAAGAAATCGCAATAAATAGAAATATTGAAAAGAGATTGCAAAGATAATATAATCGAAAACAGGATTGATTTATCTGAAAACTCTTGATTTTTTTGCAGAAATTAGTTTTTAATGGCTGTAGTCAATTAATTGTGTTATTATGGCATAAAAGACCTTCGAAACCTACATTAAATTGAAGAAATATTACGAACAAAATTGAGCTGAGTAAACACCTCGATCACGCTCATCTCACTTCCACTGTAGGGAGCATGGAATTGAGCATAACACTTCTCCTGCTCATACGGTTGCCACTCGCGCTACCCTACGCTGCCTTAATTGGCGGTTTTTCTTACGGAAGTCAGAGGACTGGCAGCGCGAGCGGCGGTGACAATGATTGAGCGTAATTGAATCTTTTTCGTTGCATGAAATGAAAACATTGTTCAGAAATTTTCGTATCGCTTTCCAGTGGTTTATATTGATTTCGTGAAAGGATTTCTTTTGGTAGCTTTCATTCACAATTTCATTTAAGTTAAAGAGCTTTAATAAATCGGTTATCAGTTATAAAGGCAAATGTATTATTTTCGCAGTTCTGGACCTATAATTCTCATACGAATTACTACATTAGAATACGAAAATATTCAAAATTGTATTAATAATGATCGAAAAATTCTAAGTTTTGTCAGGAACATAATCAAAAATCGGTCACAATGGATATTCGAGTTATAGTTCGATCAAGACGAATTCTCTGTGACAATTTGAATAACCCTTTGAGTCCTGGTAGCTCCACCATGGAACCACACTTCTGAAAAATTTCTGGTTATGTCCTAGTTAGCGATAGTTGGGACCACAGAGCATCTGAATATTCTATAGAGCCATCTCTTAGCCTAGGCAGTCACTAGCATTCTAAATAAACTTAGGGAAAGTATCTGTTATCTCATAACCTTATTTTGAGAGTTACTTTGAAATCAATGTAATTTTGTTCTTTTGAATAATATCAGGTAAGTGCTTATTGTATATACGGATGGCTAATGTATGTAGATGATAAAGAAAAATTCTCTGATATAATTTTGTGTAATTTAGATTCAATTTTGTACGAGGAAAGTTGAAGGTTCCAATTGGAACCACCAAGAAAGTGGAAAATGTCAAAAATTCATCTATGTAATTCTATTCTTCGCAGAAGAAAGGAAAACTGCTTTATTGATCAGAAAAATTTGACGTCAGACGAGGCCCCTTATCTGAAATTCTCTCTGACAACTAGTCTGTCACATCTGGAGTCCCATCGGATAATGAACTCGAAGAAAATTTCGTTGGAAAATTTCAAATAGGCGATAAATATGACTTCTCGCCGGTTTGTGATGAATTGATAGACGATCTGAATAACGAAGACCGACAGTACGTAAAAAGTGACGAACAGCCAGTGAGAAGATTCAAAATCAACGCACCAATAGAAAAAAGCTGGACAAATGTGCATATATGCCAATCCACGGAAACAAAGTGAGATGTACTCATTGCAGTACCAGTGCAAAACCCCACTGAACACGTTGGTTTTTTTTGTACTGGCTCTGTGAGACTTTTTTTTGACTGAAATGTCGAATTGTTTTTATGAAATTTCAAAAAACTAAAATCTAAATATAAAATGAAATGTTGCTATATTCCTAGTGGTTCCAAGTGGACCCACATTTTTTTGTAAATTTTTTCAAATAAATATTGAAAATAATTATGTGGTGCATCTTTTGAACACTTAATAAGTCACATTCTTTAAAGAAAACCCCGTATTCAAAGGAATATAAATTTCGGGCTCAAAGGGATAAGCACGTGATAGCCTGAACTTCTATTTGTAGGAGCCGCCCTTGATTATATTTTTCATGAAATATTTCTGAAAACCGCATATCCATTGAAGGTATGTCGCGAACGCAAAACGCCTTAAAAATTTTTACTGAGCATCAAAGAAGTGTGAATCCCACTTAAGTTGTTTAGATGAGTGAGGTTCAGGAATCTGTGTGACTGTATGTAAGGTTATTGAACGACTCAGATAACAATAATTAATGTGTATTGTTGGTTGTCGATACAATTAAAATATTATTATTAATAAATTGTCTGAGTTGCTTAGTTCTCAAAATTATCCCTCTTCCACCTGGTACGCCTGATCAAGTCAGTTACGCGGTAATATTAATGAGAAGCTGATCACATGTTGAATAAATTTGTTTCGATGAGTGATGCCGCATTTTTGATAAAAAGTACTAAACCATACTGAAACAATTCTTAACGAATTGAGCAGAACGTTACACCAAATTCATCATTCTTACGAATAAAAAAATTCAATAATAAAAGTAAATTTTCAGTTTGACGCGTATCAGTCACTCTGTAGTACGTAAACGTCCATAAAAAATGCATCAATCTAGGTTAGTATTGATCTGGAAAAAATGCTCATCTTGAACGATGATAATTTTTCGAATCTCGCATAACGACGTTCGATTTTAATTGAATTTAAATTGCGAGCCTGGATTTTTCTGTATTTCACGACTATTTGCATTTAAATCGAATATGAATATGGTTCCGTATAGGGTGGACATCAAACAAAAATTGTCCACTCTACCAATCCGGCTTACACTGCTCGATGATAACGTCGTTATTTATGCACGATAAATTCAACTTGTAATTTTAATTGGTCCGTAGATCATGGCGTGCCTCGATATGCAGCGAATGCATATGCGACGTCATGTTATTACGTCATAACTCACCCGAACGACCTCTGTCAGAATTGGTTTCTGAAAGTCACGGTGTTATCGGGACAGATCCAAGCTGTTTGGGACAAATTGGTACAATTGCTGTTTCATGTTGAGCATTCATGATCTGATCTACAATGTACAAGGAGGATGGTGTAAGATAGATTTGCTACCGAAACGAAACGATTATGGTGGTCATATAATATCGACCTGACTGGAATTGCATTCCGAGAAGGACGTTCTGAGTTGTAATCTGCTCAAAATATACTATGTTCGATATTTTCCAATGTTCTGTGTCTGGTATAGTCCGGGAGCCAGGTGCAGATTTGGTCAGTCATTTCCTCCCGAAAGATAATTGGAATTCAATTGAGAGTCCTAGTTGCGAATGCGGAGGGGCATAGGAGATAATTGAACTTCTGATTAATAGTTGTATATACAGGGTGTCCCAAAACTCGACGTCAACTCGGAACCGGGTGAAAAGGCAAGTAATGCTGGTTGTCAGAAAAATATAAAAAAAATCTAAGTTGCATGATTTTAAAATAATGGGCATTTAAAAAAACACGCAAAATTCCACATCCTGTGACAGTCTTTTCGATCCTGTTGCCACAAATATCAAGTTTTTCTAACTTTTTTTTTGCTGTGTAACCTTGAATAATGCTTATCTAAACTGTAATCAAAATTTGGGTACCAGCTGCTCTAGGTTTCAAAAAAATAGGGATTGCTTCTCAGAAAAAAATTCAATGTACTACGAAAAAATGTTACCAGAAAAAAAAATTTCCAGAGAAAATAATTTTTCCAGAAGCAAATTTTCCGGAGAAATTTCTCTGGAAATTTTTTTTCTGGTAACATTTTTTCCCGGAAGATGGATCGGACGTTCTGGTACAATCTCGTGGCCGGCCCGTTCACCGGACTTGAATCCATTGGACTTTTTTACTGGGAAGCAGTTTAAGAAAAAGTGGATTCAAAGGCAATAAAAAATAAATTTGAACTACGGCAGCTACAGTTTAACAAGTATTATACCATTTTGGAATCCTTACTAAATGCGCCAACTTTTGACAAAACATGCCAAACTTGCGTAGTACATTTTTTTTCAATTGTTAATTTAATTTTTTTCTGAGAAGCAATCCCTATTTTTTTGAAACCTAGAGCAGCAGTATCCAAATTTTGGATCGAAAAGACTGTCACAGGATGTGGAATTTTGCGTGTTTTTTTAAATGCCCATTATTTTAAAATCATGCAACTTAGATTTTTTTTTATATTTTTCTGACAACCAGCATTACTTGCCTTTTCACCCGGTTCCGGGTAGACGTCGAGTTTTGGGACACCCTGTATGTATAGATTTCAGGATGGCTTGAGAGCTATACATGAAATAACCGAGTCGCTTGTGAATTGGGTTGTTAATTTTAAATCGACTTAATAGAGTTTCAATCATTTTATTTTTCTGTTCCTTTTTTCTGCTTCGATTTCAGATTCAGAATTCCGAAAGCGTCGTGAAGAGGATTTTCGGTTGGACTCAAAAAAAAAGAAATCCTTCATAATTCAAATAGTTTTTAAGTTTTATTTTTGTAAGAACGGCGAGACAGGGTTTTTTCTACTGAGGTTTTTCCCTGAGCTCATACGAAAAAATGGTATGGTACCCCGTTTTGCACTAACCTCAGTTAAAGATTTTTATTTTTTTTATGTATTGTATTATATTAGCGTTTGATTTCGAGAGAATATACAGTGTGTTGGGTCATGACTTAGCGATAATTTAAGGGCATCAAATATACCTAATTTTATCGACAAAACAACCACATTGGGTAATTTACCCCTCAGTATTGGAATGGCCTCCATTTTAAATTCACTTTTTTATTTTAGTTGACCCTTCCAAATAATATCGATTTATTTGGACATAAAGGTCCTACAGATGTGAAAAAAATATCATTTGAAAGTTGATACTTCCACCTTTTATTAAAGCTATACAAAATGAAAACATTCATGTTAGAAATGTGATAAAAAATCCTTCAAAAAAATTTCAGTAAAAAAATGTACTGATTTTCTCAGTAAATCGGCAATAGTACAAGAACTAGCACATTGAACCTTGTACAATAGACCAAATGTTGGGGTGATGAAAGATTAGAGATTTCCTGTAGATCAAACAATATATAATGTGTATTTCACAGTAAAAGCAGAGGAAGATGTAAGCCGGACACCATACATGTCAGTGTATGATGTGATAAGAAACTAGAAGAAAAATATCAGTAACAACCAGATCCGTAAAAGTGAAGTGATTGGATGGTAATGACGAATATGCTAAAATATCGTAGGCCTTTTTTCATTCTAACAACTTATTTTTTTCATCTAATTGGACTTCTTGAAAATCTGAAGAAACAAAACAACACAAGCAGAAAAATCACGAGGAAGTAATATCAGTATCATACATTTGTTTCACGAATTACAGACATTCATAATTTTCCTTGAAATTCCTTCGATATTCGAAAACAGCTGGTCTGAAGCCACAAAGATGTATCAAATCAGTTCTGGCTCTGCCAGTGAGTCTCTGAATGAACCTCAGATGTTCAAGAAACTGTTTACAGAGCCATAATACTGGATAAACTTTTGCCATATATTCACACAGCTATATTTCCTCGGTTATTTTCACTCTGAATATCTAATTCACTCTCGAAAAAAAAATTATAAGTAAACACGCTAATATATATTCTTTTGAATTGAGAGCTAACAAAATACAATACATGAAACAAAAAAAGTCCCTAACTGAGGTTGGTGCAAAACGGGGTACCATACTATTCTGTCGTATGATACCAGAGCACAGGGAAAAACCTCAGTAGAAAAAACCCTGCCTCGCCGTTTTTACAAAATTGCAACTTAAAACTACCCGAATAAATACCTTCAATATTCAGATACAAAATACGTAATTCTTGCTCTTGGGCCAGGAGGGTGTTTTAAACCAGGTCTGGCATTCCAAGTGATGATTTTCGAATCTTCTGTTCTTCTAAGACCGCTACAGGACCCTATTGAAGGGTAATCATCTCCCATATATTCAAATAGTGGTATTTCATCCTAAATATCGACTTTAATTTCGGAATAATGATAAAAAACGTGTGACAAACTTATGTCAAAATGACATAATTACTGATTATTAAGATTTTGAGAAACATTTCTTAATCAATTCAGCGGGACTCTTGGTGATCAGCGCCTGTTGATTCAAAGTCATTATCCAAAAGTTGATTATTTCAGCTTAACACTCAGTGTTTTCTTAAATGCTTCATGAAAGGCTTTCCAGGATGTCCGATATTCATAAGTATCAAACTACTGATCCTGCATATCTAGCCTGACAGGAAACCAATATTTCGAAACGAATATTACTAGGGTAAGGATATATATCAAACAGGCCAATATAGGAAAGGTTATTTATAGTGGGACTTTCGGCTGACGTTCGAGGACCCTCAGAAAGTTAAGTCCCTCGTCTCTGCCTGTCAATTCTGAAGTAAAGTGTCCACAGGGATGACAAATATACGGGCGTGTTGTGCGGTGAATGTAGCTGAGCGGTTTCGACTGTAATTGGGTGACCCTATAAGCCAAAATACACTATGTATTACAGTAATAACGCAGTTTGGAGGAGGGTATTTGACGCATGCCAGTGTGGTTCATGAGAACGTTATCCCAGTGTTATGTAAACAGAGTTTTTTATTGATCATGCGGACGGGGGCTCGCCAATCTAGGTTGTGCGTTATTATATCACGCTTTTTACAGCTATGATTTTGATATCCGTTGTAGACAATAATTATGTTCCAAGCCTTTCCAGCCCAGTGATGTCATTTGGCATCATCGGCCATCAGTGCTGCTATTAATCATCAGATATCACAAAACTAATGTTCTTAGAGAGGTAGAGATATATAGATTTTCATATAGTTTATGCACTTTTGAGGTTTTTATCTATTAATGCTTACCTGACAAGTGAATAGTGAACGTTCAAATATTTGAACTTTCAAATTGCTCGATGTAGAGACTTCAGAAGAATAATCTTATTTATTCATAACATTTGAGAGGACAAAATATACCCGACCAACTCCACAAAGTCAAGTTGCCATTTGGCATCATTGACTTCAATCTACTACATGAATAAATTGTATTATATCTCGATTATAATATTGATGGAAATAGTTGAATATTTGTAGAAAAATTATAATATTCGTAAAATTATATACTCGTTTTACATCAATTCAGGTCGAAATGAGGTGAATTTCGGCTTAACTGAGTTGAAGAGAAGCATCCTTTCATACTCATAGACAGAGATATTTTGGATATTCCGTTGATAAACTTTGATGTGGGATCAGATGTTGTTGAAAAAGACATTGTGTAATTAATTTACGAAACAACCATGTATGGCAGACTATTATTTCTCATTTTCAACGTGAGTTGTCCCGATCAACGTGATGTTGGCAGTCATGAGAGGGGAACTTTTCGGAGCAGTTATACTTCGCGATCACTTCAATGCTGAAGACTTCAGTGGATTAATCCAAAGCAACTTGACAGACATATTGGATGAAATGCACCTGTCCAACGGATAAAGTGTCTGGTTTCAAATGAATGTCTGCCTAGCACATAATAGTCGCAAAGCCAAGATCTATTTAATGAATATATTACAATATAATAGATTGGAAGATTCGGTCAGATGGCCACCGAGGAACCCCGACCTTACGCCTTTGGATTTTTATGTCTAGACGTATATCTAATTCGCTTTCAGACTCCAAAGGTTCTCATCCACAGAATAAAATTGTGTTGTGCTGAACTGCGTGAGAAAACTATGAACTTTGCAGAGTGGTACATTAAGTACGAAAAAAAGTGACGAATGTAATGAAAAAGGAGGTTTATTTCTTCGTTATTATTTTGATTTAAAATGAATTGATGATTTCCATGAAACTACATTAAGATTCAATCACGAAGAGATTTTTTCGTTGTTATCATGTTAGCTATGATCTTATGGCGGAGGATGAGCACCTATCACAAAAATTGATATGTCATTCGTAAGTAAACTGAATGAGGTATTTTCACTGAAAAAAAATGCGTACCAAATTATTAACATTCCATCGAAAAAACCACTAGAAAAAAAGGACTTATTTCGTTTATATAGGGTATCGTGATATTCATTTCCTTACCATGCCCACAATATGAGTTTTTCTACACACAGTCCCTCTCATCTTGTAGCAAATTTATTGCTCTTTTCGAATATGTGCCCAAATTTGATGCGACTACAAGAAACCTGAATAATGATCATTCTAGAAAAAAACTCGAAATATTTCATGAAATCAAGAAATGTTAAATTGAAGAAAAACCGTCAACATTTCGACCATGTGTTTTATGACATTTTGTTGATTTTTGTTGCAAATCGCTCGTATAATCGCCCCTTGAAGTTTGGACACTTTTAAAAGTAGACACCCTGTATTATGTATAGCGTCGATAAAATCTGTTATACAACTGACACCGCTATTCGTTGTAAGTACAATAATTGACTTTTGACTCGATCAAATTCCTCAAGCTTGTAGTCGATGTTGATAATTCCTCTTTTGATCCTGTGCGTGCCATTGGTACATGGACTTTTTTCAATTTACTTTCAAACTTTAAATAATGACTATTTTTAAGTAAGTTGTTTACCCAACTAATTGAAATATTTATCAGCACATTCCTGATTCGCGTGTTGTACCCAACGACTTGAATGCATACAGAATAAATGCATATTGAAGGAAACATTACAGGGCTGAAAATAATCTAAATATAAATGCGGATTTGCTGCAAATTACCCTCGGAATAACAAGTCGTGAAAACTAATTCTTTAGAAGGCATTGCACATTAATCTTAAAAGTCAGATTAGTGAAGTGAATAACCGTCAACACAAACTAGTACGACACAGATGTCTTCTCGTAGAAGTTTCTTCATTAGGAAAGTTGAAATGAGAACTTCGTGATCTTGGAGACCGAACACAATGTAAGAAACGGAAAAGAAATTCAAATTATAATATCCTATGTCATAAAGTTGAAAGAACTTGCACGAAAACTTTAATTTTCTATGCAGGAAAATGTTACTTGCTATTAAGAGTTTCTCGAAATCAAAAAAACTCAAGTTATGCATTTTTCAATAACCGTTCTTTACATTATTTTCACCATTGTGAAGACCTTTTGAGGGTAACCATGCTTCTTACATCTTCTCTTTTGCTGACTAGAGGATGTAGATATAGTATAGGGTTGCCAAATTTCATGAGATTGTCACTCATTTTTTTTCATCATTATTCCGAAATTGAATTCGATATTTAGAATAAGGTACCTCTGTCTAAATCTATGGAAGATGATTACCCTGTCCTGTAGCGGTCTTAGAAGAACAAAAGATTCGAAAAATCATCACTTGGAAGGCCAGATCTGGTTTAAAACCAAGGTTTATCGAAAAGTTTTAGGTTTCAATTTTGTAAAAACAATGAAACTGGATTTTTTCTACGGAGGTTTTTCCCTGTGCTCTGGTATCATACGCGGACTAGTATGGTACCCCGTTTTGCACTTACCTCAGCTAGGGACTTTTTTGTTTCATGTATTGAATTTTGTTAGCTGTCAATTCAAAAAAACATATATATTGTCCTCTAAAGAGATATGGAAAACTGAGAAGCTTGAGAGAATAGATAAGACTTTCTCAGCTCAGCAAATGTCTCTAATTTTTTGAGCTGAAAATGGTCTCAATCAAAAGAGAGGTCAAATTCAATTCTGTTCGTGTGGCCATACAGCCGTACAACCGTCCGGACGTCCGTCCGTTTACACGATAACTTTCAAAATCATCAATCATTCAAAATTTTTATTCCTCAATATCTCAGACCGAACGAAACCAATCGAAATGGAATTTTGCGGCCACATGTAAGATGCTGAGAACGGGCCTAATGCAGAATTTTGTGGCCATAGTCTGAACATAACCATAGAAAATTCAACTGAAATATTGAAAAGAAGAAACTTCATATATCCATAACGAAATATCCGATTCGAGTGAAATTTCTCTCGTTCATGAACTTGATTGAACTGCCACAGCCAACAAGAAGGTAAAAGCACGTCTGTGTCATCAATGAAGCTTTTGAAATTTTTACGAGGTGGTTTCCAACATCTTTATGGGTCAACACATTTCCTTCCATTCTTTTCCTTATGACCCTCTAAAAGGGTGTAGAGACTACCATCAACACGATGGTTATGCCGCACATGTCTTAGATAAAATATGACACTTGACATACTTACTCATGAATGAAGAAATATTGAGAATAATAGAATTTAAAGGTGGAATTAGGTGCACCTGATATTCGTGATTGATGTCAATCAGACTGCTGCCTTTTAGGATATAGTTTGCTATTTTAATTCTTCATTGTTTATCACAAACTATTCACAACTATTCTATATTAATCTTTTCTCTGCTCAACAACTGACCTCATTAATCACTTAGATCTTTGGACGAAAGTGGCAAGTATCAAAATTATTTCTGACAATTAACTTTCTCTTGTCATCCTCAGGAAAATTCATTCGAATGGGAATGGGAATGGGAACCTTGTTCGTAACAGTGATTGGTATCATAAGCATACCTGTAATGATGATAAAAATAATCACAATAATGTCCAGCACAAGAGAAATTTCTATTCTCTTCCCAAAGGAGTTATCCTTAATAGTCTCAAATCCAACCTCATGAAGCTAGATTTGGATGACCACCTCTACAAATGATGCGGAAAGCAGTACTACTTGGTACTGTACTAGAACTTGATAGTTGATAGTTTACAGAGGGGTTACAGTTCACTGCGACCTTAAGGTCTATTGTGCCCCCTTACAGAGGTGTTCTGGCCAAAAACCTTCACAGCTCGCCTTCCAGTTCCAGAGATCTAATGAAATCTAGTAACTGTGAAGGCTTCAACGAGGCTAGTTCCTCACTCTTACAAGTTTCTTGTCCAAGGCATTTCCTCCTCCGTGACTAGGTGAATGGGGGTTTCTTCCTCCTCCCCACAGAACCTACACTCGTCAGTGTCCGACAATCCCATCCTCAACAGGTGCTTCCTGAGGCGACAATGTTCTGTAAGAAAGCCAGTGAGGAGGTGCAATTGCTTCTTACCAAGATCCAGAGTACTAGAACTTAGTAACAGTGAGAAAATTGGTAGGTCGCGGAGGATGTCACCAACAACCATGAAGGAAAACATTGCAAGACCGGCAACCGGCTCAGAGCCCAATCGCCCTAATATGTACTTGCTATCTGGTATGAGAGAATGTTCTCTTTAGCAGGAAATGTGAAAGCCTATCGCTAGTAGGTGTGAGAAATCTCACCCTTTCACACTAATAGGCTCAAGTCGAATAAAATTGAAACAAGTCATACTGTTAACTTTCTACGAACATCTATGTACTCATTCATGCAGTAAGGTAAGGTTCACTATTAAAAGCTTCATTACGTCCCTCTGAAACCTAGTATATCCATCTATATCCCAAAGATACCGTGCCAGGGATACAAAAACCTTTATGGCCATGAGTTCAGCGCTTTTTACCGGTAATGTAGTCATATGCCTGAGAGTAGGATTTAAAGCACTCATGTAGAGTTTATAAGATTCCTAAATTGAAAAAACATATCTTCGTTTTTCCTGAAAAACAACAAAAACTCAAAGATGTACAAACCACAAACTGTCAGATTTCCCAGATGCTGCATTCCATTTGAAGCAAGGTTCTTGTTGCTTAATCCTGTGTAAAAACATAGTTTTGATATGAGGAGCAACGCCACAGAAGATAATACCATACCCCATCACGAATTGAAAGTTACTGAGGTACACGGTTCTCAATAAAAATACGAACTTGATCTTACAACATGCGTAATGTGTATATCACGGTACTCCTCAAAATACTTATGTCATGTTTCCATCTCAAGCACTCTTCAAATGTCAGGCCCTAAAACCTCACAAGATCTTTAACAAAGACAGGACTACCCTCTGGAGATATATCAGTGGAATAGATATGTCTGGACCAACTAGAGTGAAAGAACCTACTCTCTGTTTTGCACAGGTTCAGGTGTAATTCATTTTCTGAATACCACGCGCTCACACAGCTCAAAACTTGGACTACCTGAGACAACGCGGAAAATCACAAGCGCATATCAAAGAGTTCGCATCACTGAAATACATGATCTTTCTGAAACCATTACAGGTCATTGGAAGGTAGTCAATATATTACAAAAATAAGAGAACCTGGGATGCTTCCCTGTGGCACTCCAGAGCATGGAGTGACATATTTTCTTCATCCTTAACCAAAGCGATTTGGTGGTTCGAAAGTTCATTTGTAGTGCCGTAGTGCTTTGGTATTTTCAATAGTACCTCGTGTTCAACACGATTAAGGCTTTCGACATGTATGGATGTATTCCCATTCAATCTTGCCACCATTATTTAGGATTATGTTTCCGTTGCAAAATGTTTTAGTATGTACTTGACGTTTCAGTCAAATTTTGCCCTACGTGCTTTCGAATGAAGAATTATGAAAACTTTCACAGAATAATGACTATATCTTCAAAGATCGAGTAGTAGTTATGAGTAACCTAGTTAAATACACCGATTGTGTCGGATCGATTTTAATGGTAAGAACAAAACCACGAGAAAGGGGATCCCCTACCGAAGGCTGCCATGCTCGTATGACAGTGGTAGGAGCGATAAGGAATCTCTTCACAGTTCAATTCAGATCAGAGATTATAGAGAATCCGTTTAATCCCTGATTTAATCATAGTAGTGGAACGTGTAAGTCTCTCACACTAACCGAGCACAGGGCGTCACATCCTGCCGAATCACGTCTTTACGTATGCTGTAGGATAAAACTGGAGATAAGGGCTTCTGAAATTTCGGATTTGAAGAATGCAAGGCAACATAGTAATAGCTTTACATAACAATCCAAAAATAATATTGTGTTCTTAAGGAAAAACGCAGGATGATATCCTTCATTTTCTGAATAATCCACATCTCTCATCAGATGATTTGAAAGATAAAATGTATGCTACTGAAAGAAGTTCACGGGAGCAGTTGAGGCAAATAATGGAAAGCAGCTTGCGCGGAACTAGGGTACAGTCATGACAGTAATGAAGAAGTAATAAATTATCTCTTGTTGATGGCGAAGAAATGTGTAGAAATGCGTGGACTTCATTCTGAAGATCTCGATGAGCTATTAGAAAGAACGAATAAGTATCTTTGCAAAAGACGAAGCTTGAGAGATTCGAATTGAAAAATCTAAGTATATAAGTCTTGATATGATTTCAAACATTCAAAAAAAAATCGTCATTCTGAGAAAATCACAGGAATTTGTACTATATTAGTAGTTACTGTCTCTTTACATCACAAAAGTTTAGGAACTGTTTTTGTTACTATCCCAAAGCTTCAATGAATGCATAAATGAATCAACACAAATATAAAAAATATGCAACACTATGAGACAGCAAGTGGCCAACAATCAACAATCACCTCGTGAAATGTCAAATTACTTGAAAGTTGATTGTGTACGTTTTCAGCAACTCAGACTATTTACAACAAAATTCTCATAAGCTCATCTCACACAAATGAAAAAAAAATTGAGAATAAGATGGACTTTGCGAGATATAAATAGGAATACAAAACATCACAAGAACCTACTCACTTTTATCAACAAACTTGGACTCCTGATAACTCCATTTTTGTTGGTTTTTACTAGATATCTTCTGTTTTCTTCTTACTCAAACTTTCGTGTTGCCTCTCAACTTTGCTTGAATGCAATCAATCATGGAATCAAATCATAGAAAAAAATTGATTAGTGAAATGATCGATATAAGGATGCTCTACATATGAAATTTAGAGAAAACATCTATTTTTTCTTGCCTGTCTTACCTGTGTTCACGACCAGAAAGATAGTCTGCCCCATAAAAAATTAATCATGCATTATGCATACAACACTGTGAATACATCATTTTCATAATTCTACAAGCAACAACGCATAGGTATCATCTGATGGCTACAAAACCTTATTTCAAGAATGTACTTAAACAGATGTTGATGCAGAAAGCATACTAAGAACTGGAAGAATACTTCATAAACCCCATAATCTTGAACAGTATGTCATAAATGTTAATATGCCAATTATCTTATACTATTGCTGTACATAATATTCATTTTACTGTGTTTGTTTGATTCTAGTCGTTTTTTACTGCCTAATGTACAGTGGCGGTAAGTGAAATGTAACACCTTTTTTAAACTAAACTCTATTTTTTTATATGGATTGAAATATAATTATAAGATATATACTGATGAATGTGTTAAAAAGTTTGAAGCCAACATAGTAGTAGGCTTTCACGCTACTTGACCCGGAGGGATAGTCCAAACTGCGCAAACTACCACACCATATCGAAGGTAATGTTGCTGTCAAATTGAACTTTAAAATTTTGCGCTTGCGCAGTAGTGCTCATCCCTCCGGTCATTCCTACTTCAATTTTCAAAGCATTTTGAATGACATTCACAATATACATAGGTCTAATATATAGTATATATATAACATTACTAGCAAGGTAACAGGGTTTTTACAGGCGAATGGAGGATATAATTGAAGAGCCGCAGGCGAGTCAGTTACCTCCTTGAGCCAGTAAAACCCGTTACCTTGCGTGTATTGTTTTATATTTTATTTGTTTCTCATTTGTAAAAGGGTAGATAAATTCCAAAAAAAATCTCAATAATTTGTCGCAAATGTCGTAAGCTATTTATGATTATTTATGACATCGGAAAATTATGACTACTGTCATTGGCTTTACGAGAGGGAAGTCCTTCGAGAATATTTGCTCATTTCTGACGAAAAAGGCCAGATCCAAATGAAACAAGGTATGAATATCGTTTTTCAATACTTTTATAACGTTTATTACTGAAAATATTTGTTCCAGGAACGATGAAATTAGAAGGATGAATGAAATTAGAAGCGAGTAGGTACACTGACAACTGTCAGTGAGTTTACAGGTCAAAAAACCTCTAGGATATTTGCAACTTTGAAATGAAAAAATGGAAGCAAGCCCTGAGCAGGAGCTTCTGAGCGCTCGTTCTCTGGTGGAGCAATAGGACTATCATCTCAAAATTCTGTATATGACTTGAAATTGATACTTTATATATAAACAATTAAAAAAATTCAATTCTATGGTCACACTTGAAAATTAAAATAATTAAATTTTATGGTTCGGATGATGCGATCCTCTTGAAATTTGGCATGAACATTCAGTATATCAATCTTTATACCAGGAATAAATTTCACTCAATTCAGATATCTTGTTATGAAAATATAATTTTTTTTTTCAATATTCAAATTGAATTTTCTATAGTTCGGATGATGCGATGATCTTCAAATTTTGCACAAACATTCAATATATAAATCTCAATTCCAAAAATAAATTTCATTTGATTCGGATATCTTGTTATGGAAATATAAAGAGTCTTTCCTTTAATATTCCAATTGGAATTTCTATGGTTCTGATTATGCTATCCTCTTGAAATTTTGCATTAACATTCAGTATATCATTCTCAACTTACAAAATGAATTTCATTTGAATCGGAAAGTTGGTTATGGAAATAAAAAAATTCTTCTTTTCCATATTCCAATTGAATTTTCTATGGTTCTGTTAATACTATGGCCACAAAATTTTGCGAGAGGCTCACTATGAGCATCTGGCAAGTTGCTGCAAAATTTCATTCCGTTTGCCCTCGTTTTGTGTGAAATATTGAGGAACAAAAATTTTGAATGGCCACTTTTTATGGAACACCCTGTACGATTTTTCTGGTTAACGAACTTAACCGAGCTATTTGGGAGCTGAACACACCCTGAAAATTTCAAGTCTCTAGGACAATCCGTTCGAGAGTTATTGTGCTCACGGACGGCCGGACGGACGGCCGGCCCTACAGAATTTGATTTGACCTCATATTTTTCATCAGGGAGTCGAACCCTATCGTTTGAGACCATTTTCGGCTCAAAATTCGAAAATTACAGACATTTGGGCAAAACGATATAGCACTCGTCTAAGTAGAACGAGCGCTCAAAAACAAATAGATACGAATAAAATTGTAAAAATTTTACAAGTTAACTGTCAGTTTTACAAGTTAATGACTTGGTAAAATAAATTTTCTTGATTAATATTGTGTTTTTGGAAACTGACGTTTACAAATGAGAAACAAATAAATATATTATGGTTTTATCGCTGTGAAACGAGTTGCTATGAAAACGTCATCACTAAAAATTTATATTACCTTAGCCTATAACTGTACATCGTAATCATTTCATACTGTATAAAAAAGTAAAGTCGCAACGTTGATGGTATCTGACACCTCTTACGACTCTTTCGCATTCATTCGCGCCTTCAGGATTTTTCCTGGCATTCTTCAGAATGCTAATGACAAGTAAGTGCGCGAAGATCTTTCTGGTTGAAGCATTCAATTATCATCAAGAAAGTTGTCCTTCAAATGAATCAGCGGAATGACAAAGCTTATCAGAGCCATTTTCCATTGTATCCGACGGAAAGAATTCCTGCTCCACTATTATATGGCGTATTTCTGAGTAATCCGGCTTTGCAGACGAGTTCTGGTATTAACTCGGCTGTTTTCACTCTAGACAGCAAGAAAGGGAGATTTATGATACTCAAGGGAGCGTTGTGGGGGGAAACTCTAAATATACGATTCATGTTGACCCTTCGGCCAAGTCGACTTTGATGAAAACACATCGTTATTTGCATAAGATACGAAAAATGTAGGTTTTCGAAAGAGATACATTCTGATCTTGCATAGCTATATGTAGTAGAAATTCATCTGAAAGGAAATAATTTTTCGGGGAAAACATTATATAGGGTGAGTTGAGTTTTTGATATATTTATACTGATAATCAAAAGCTATTCAGATGCGAGTTACCAGATTTTTTGTGATTTTTGTTGTTTGTTGGCGCACAGAACATTTGATTTTTCCTATCTTTTCACTACATACATTGAAGTTATGCCGCAAACAAAACAAATTCTACTTTCAACAACTTCCAATTGAAGAAATTGAAAATATCTTTAAAGTCCCTAATCAAAATGGTTTTCTGGAGAAATAATTGTTAGAAAGCCGAATAGAGAAGATTAAAACAATTGGGATGTTGACTCATGTTACGAATTCATATAAATTGAGGTTTTCCTCATAGAAGGGAGTTTTTGAAATCCTAAAAAACCATTTTAGTGATCTTATTATTCTCGTTGAATTAAATAAAGCTGATTTAAATTATGTTATTTATTATCAACTATCACGTGACTGCGAACGACAATCAGAGGCAATTGACGTCACTCTCCAGGTATTGTCATTGCAAATTCGAATGTTCGGTGCTCAGATCAACAAAATACATTCATAGGCCGGGTTCCACAAAACTCCTATCAGCTTTATTATTGAAATGTCATAATTTCTCTGCAATTTTCAGTTCATTTTTGACATAAACCATCGACTTACTTCAATATAAACGATTTGATGGCCAATCAAGCTTTGTGAAACCCACGGTTCTGTGACTTGAACCATAGTAAATATATAATATATCATATCTATGATTCGAACTTATGAAGTTGAAAGCTGAAAGAGAACAGAATACCTAGTTCGTTACAAGAACGATAATCTACAATTTTCTTTATAATGGAGATAGGATTCATCAAGGGTAATAGTAGTACCTTACCGAAGATAGATTTCCTAATGGTCGCAAGTTTCTTTGCTGAAAACAAGGATTTTTGTGCAGCGGAGCTTAAAAACATGAAATTGTCTTTGTAAGTTGCAAACTTTTAACTCATATTTATTATTACAAATATAAGAAACACCTCATTCAGCATTTACAGACCGACCTATTCATTTTGAAAGCTTATATTGAACTTTTCCACAAGGGATCGGGCAAAATCAGTTCGCTTTGACAGAAGTCAAAGTATGTTCATTGAATAATGACGTAATCATCAGAACGTGACAAAATTGAGCATTTCCGCGGGAATTTTGAATTG
This sequence comes from Propylea japonica, assembly GCA_013421045.1. Taxonomy (NCBI): domain Eukaryota; kingdom Metazoa; phylum Arthropoda; class Insecta; order Coleoptera; family Coccinellidae; genus Propylea; species Propylea japonica. The sequence continues at coordinate 31,173,282 of CM024241.1, read as the reverse complement.
TCTTTTCATTTACTCATTTTTATTGGCAATTACTATATTTTCAAGGAAAAAGTATTTTTTTCGTGCTTGTATAGGGTTTATCTTTGAAATAAAATAAATTCCAAAAAGTAGTCAACATCCCTATTGAAAGTAAATACAATGTGAAAAAAGCATTCAAGACTCAAGATGCTGTCAGGGCTGATCTAACTGATGTAAAACCCGATAATGAAACTGAACTTATCGAAAATTGCATACAGGGTGATTTTGTAAGTGTTTCAGGAAGGAATTGTAATACGAATTTAAAATTTTTTATTTTCGTATTAGTGCTCCTGAACTCGATATGTAAAATATTTTCAAGCAGAAGCTACTTCCGGTTCTACCGGAAAAGAATGTGTTCGTTTATTCTGCAATGATTTGATTTATGATGTACGCAACCACATCAAGCAGTTTTTGAGTTATACCCTCATCTTCAAGTAGTTTGACAGGAAGATGTTACAAATCAGCGGTTATATTTTTTAATATCCATCATTGTAAACATATTTTTTTGCAACAGTGGAACGAAAAAGCATACACTGATACTGATTCTTGTATAAATTATGAGGAAATATTATACAGGGTGCCTGAATCAGAGCTTCAAAGTGAGCTTAATAAAACTATAAAATCCTATTTTCTGTCAAATTTTAACCATATAATTCTGTGATTCCTATCGATTGCTCTTCAAAAATCTGTTTATTAGCCAAACATTTTATGTCTTCTGAATAAATAGTTTTCCCTTTATTGCATAAAATTCGAATTTCAGGACTAAGACAGATTCATTGTTATGCTTCTTTCTTGAAGTAGGCTATGTTAGGAATAATCTGAATCTATAGTCCGTTCACAAAAGTTTGAGCACATAGTAGGCGTTTCTTTATTAATCTGAAGTTGGCAGTATTTGCTGTCATAACGTAAAATATAGTCAACGTTGCCGAATGTACCCGACCTCGTCCGACGAGCTTGCGAGTTATCAGAGAATTCTACGCAATATTGACAACATTGCGTATCCATCTGACAAGAAAATAAACAACATAACCCAAAATATTTATATACACAATGGAATATGCCAAATTTCCATGGCCAACCGACGGCTCAACCTTTCATGAACAGACTATAATTCTTAATTATTTTTATTGATCAAGGTCAATTTGCAAACATGCAATAATTATTATTTACAATTGAACTGCCGTTTCTGAAGAGAATATTTTTGATATACCACTTGTTTCTCTTGCTATTGGGTAACAGAAAAATTCAAATGATTTATCAGTTTTTTTTTAATCTGGCATCCTGATTAACAAATGAGAAAAATCGTGATATTCCAACTGAAAAGGAGATAAAAAACAATTATGTTGAAAATGAGTGTAAAAAAGTTTACGAGTATTTTCACGAAATTGCTCAATACTCTCCTCACGTAGACGTGGGTACCAAATTGAATCACTAAATACTTTAGGTTGTGTAACATCAGAAAGAACTGGAAAATTTTCAGTATAGATGATTTCAGGTCTACATGATATTGTTTATCATCTATCTTCTGTGCAAAAATAGGGAGGATTTTTTCCCGAAATTTTGCAGGGTAAGATAGTCGAATAAAACATTGATATCCCCTTTTCCATACCGTTACTTCCTGTTCGCTATCTTACGAAGAAGTGATGTGAAGACAGCGATGGGCTACGAATGATTTATAAAGGATTTGCACTTCAACGAAGCATTGTTACCAATAATCGCACTGTATGCAGAGTGGATACATCACGCTTCGTAAACAACCCCTCAAACGTCAATCAAGTTGAGTGAAAATGTTCTCACCAGCGAGGGAGATAGGATGTGTTTGGAACTAAGTTAGGAAGATACGCTGAAGACTGTTATATTGCTCTGAAATTGGGGGATAACCTTATTGAATCTAAATTATATACAACTATCGGTGACGCATAGATGGAGAATTTATGTGCTAGTGTAAACTGTCCAAATATTCTGTGCTTCATCGAACATGCATGAGAATTATATCGAATAGTGTATCTACTACACGAACCGGCAAAATAATTGATTCACACAATAAATCGATGAATTTTATTAATTCTTGAATATGTTATTTTTTTAAGACCGCTTTGATTGCATTCTTTTTTAATTGTAGGTAAGTTAGTATGAACCCAACTACAGTTGAGAAAAATTCGATCAGATTGGACTTAAAATAACATATTTATGAATTAACAAATTTCATCGATTTATTGAGTGGATCAATTATTTTGCCGGTGAGTGTATATACTCAGTCTCAGTCCAAATGAATATTGAGTTTCTAATTTGGCTCGATGATGAATAATCCGAGGTCATAAACAATTAAATCCATCTGTTTCACCTATCGAGATATAATAGAGAGGACACGCTATGACATACAATTGCGTAAGGAAAAATAGTACCACTGGGCTGGGCTTAGTCGAGGACCAATTTGGCGGAAAGTTCAGGGTTGAATTAAGTTGCCAGTTTTTTATGTTCACAAATTTCAACCAAAAAATACGACGTGTTGGATCTCAAGGAAACTTGTTCAAATAAGGTCAATTAAATATCAACCGTAATTCGTAAACAACCCCTCAAACGCCAATCAAGTTGAGTGAAAATGTTCCCACCAGTGAAGAAAATGGAATGTGTTTGGAACTAGGTTAGGAAGATCGCTGAAGACTGTTATATTGCTTCGGAATAGGGGAATAATTTTTTTGATTATAAATTATATACAACTATTGGTAGTGTATAGATCGAAAATGTATGAGCTAGTATAAGCTGTCTAAATGTGCTTTATCGAACTTGTACCAATAATACGTTCTGAATTGAGGAGGACGAACTCGAATCAGGGAAGTACCAACCTAATTTTAGCAACTACGCATATTATCTTATTTGAGAAATCATATCAGTGACCTTTAGCACAGAATTTGTAAATATTAAATGATTCGACAGCTAATGTCAGAAGCTGATTTTCGCATTAATTTGCTAAATTTTAAGTTCGATTTTGCGATTATTCTGAGGAAGGTTGGTAAATGTTAGCTGAAATGGTGGATAAAACAATCCAAGATAATGGAAACAGCCTAAATAATCTTTCAACCAATGAGCTATTACCAAGAATGTCATGTTAACAGTTTTATCGAATAGTTTTTTCGAATTGACGCCGAAAACCCAAGAATTGAGAATCTCTTTCTGCGCACTATAGTTCACAAGGAAACAGCGTACCTACCGTATAGTCTAGACCAAATGAATATTTAGTTTCGAATTTTGAGCCGGAAATGACGGTCATACAAAAAAATTTGACTCACTGATGAATAATTCGAGGTCATCAAATAATCGTACTGTATGCAAAGTGGACATATCTCGCCTGTATGAAAATTATATCGAATCGTTTTTTCGAAATGATGCCGACGCGACGTCCCAAAAATTGAGAATATCTTTGTGCGCACTTGTTCATAGAAAAATAGCAAACCTACTAAATAGTTTACCCAAACTCTGGTCTCGCACAACTCAATTTGACTAACTGCATAATCCGATGTCATAAACAATTGAATCCATCTGTTCTACCGTTTGGCAGAAGCATTGCCTAAACAATTAAACTGTAGTCCTACTTATAATAGTATTGGTCACGCTAGATAATTTTCTTGTTTTCTATATTAGGTCTGCAAGAAGTGCAACCTCAAATAGTTTCATTTCTCAACGAAAACGGTCGAGGTCTGGTTTCTTGTTGACTACCGACATGGGCGAAATTTTCTAGTTATCCTTTTCAACTTCAAATCGAGACTAAACACATTCAAATCGAAACTAAACAAATTCAAAATGAGAATAAGCAACTTCAAAATGTTAAACACATTCGAATTGGGAATAAACAAATTGAAAATAAGAATGAGCAACTTCAAAATGGTAAATACAATCGATTTGGGAATAAACACATCCATATGGACACTAAACAATTTCATATTGAGAATAGTAATTTCATAATTGTATTGTTATCAATATTCGTACTGTATGCACAGTGGATACATTACGCTTCGTAAGTTGAATTAAAATGTTCTCACTAGTAAGGGAGATAGGCTGTGCTTGGAACTAAATTAGGAAGATATACTGAGGACTATTAGGTATATTGCTTTGGAATTGAGGGATAAACTAATTGAATCCTAATTAGGGTGAGAGGTTCAGTTGTTGACACCCTGATAGTGATTGATACTGTGCACAGATATACCGATGTAATAACTTCTGTTTTCTCGATATCTCCAACGAAATCCAGAAACGTGGCATCTGAACAATTGGTTATCGCATGGAAAGTAATGTTGCTCAGTCTAAAAATCTGAACACTTTGTCATGCTAAGGGTGTATGTAACCCAATGCATACAAAAATCAGCTTGATCCTTCATTGCAATGATCCACCCAAGTATCCTTCAACCCAACGACAAAAATCTGCATTATTGATCAGGAGACCCGCTAAACCTAAATAAACTTTAGTAGACCAGACCTCGAAGTGATTCGCTTTTTTGTAGCTCCCCGACACAGAAACTGTTCTAACGTTCAATCTGATTCGTCTGGTCACTCAAAGATTATTTTCGTATAATATTTAATTAAAAAATCATTTAGTTTATTGGATGATTCCCTTGTAATGAATTTCATTCCTTGAGTTATGGGTTCCAGAGAGTTATGAGAAATGGGCTGCAGGGCTGTTTAGTCGATCTGTTTAATTGATATCTCGAATGGAATCCCGCAAAGTGGCATCTGGACACTCTGTTATAGCATGTAGATTGTTGCTTTAAATTGCTATTCTAAGGGTAGATAAAACCAAATATATAAAACTTTGCTTGATACAATATTCTTTGATCGATCCGAGTAACCTGCATAATAAACTCGAAGTGACTCGCTTTTAAGCAGCTCTCCCACTTATCGACTGTTCAAATATTTAAATTGATTCATCTGATATCTCGAGAGAAATGCTGAAAATTGTTACCCATTTCTGAAGAACACTTTGCTATTCTTCAGGGCGGATTTGATCCAGTTCATACAAAAATCTTGAACCATTATTGAAATCATAGTCGATGCTCCGTCAGATCTCGTACTCAAAAAGATCTTAGGCTCGTATTCATAGTTCGCCCTTGAGGGTGAGTGAGAGTTTGTATCGCCCTTGGCTTGAGTTGAGGTCACCTTTATGATAAGGGCTATACAAACTCTCACTCACCCTCAAGGGCGAACTGTGAATACGAGCCTAAGATCTTCTTGAGTACGAGATCTGACGGAGCATCGACTATGAGTACGGGCATTAGATCGATGATTTCAATACCTAATGGTTCAAGATTTTTGTAGGAACTGGATCAAATCCTGTCGAAATTGTGCGCACTGCAAGAAGCAGCAGAAATTGAATCTCATTAAATTTAATGTTATATTTTTTACCTAACTTAAATATTATCATTCGACATAACAACGATGTGAGCGACCTACGAAATGTAACGGCGATAAAATGAAGTTTTCCAGATAGCATGCAAAATGAAAAATGTTTAAGCTTGCTCTTTGCACAGTTTGCCACCAGTCAGATCTCAGTTTTCAAGTATCATAATTCAAAATATCTCAAATCCAAGGAACCTTCAGCCAAACGTCAAAAATCTGCATTATTGACTAGGATATCCGCTTAATCTGCATAATAAACTCGAAAATGCCGCCTTTTAGCAGTTCCCCAACTCACCGACTGTTCAAACATTCAAGCTGATTCATCTGGCCGCTGCAAGATTATTTTCGTCATGAATAGTGATATGCAATTCACCCTTCCTTCGCTGGCTTTTTTGCATGTCGAGAAGCGATAAGCGCCCTGCTGAAATTGGTTAGAGCGGTGTATCGTCGAACACATTCCCGAAATAGCATAACATACACCGAAACGACCTGTAGAAAAATCGATTTTTTTCATATACGAGCTCACCCCGGATTATCTCCTCTGTTATAGTCTGTCCGATAGCATTCTGTAACTTTTTGTCGCGGAGATTTATTCTACTTGAGGTCATCAGGGACCAAATGATACCCCTTCTTGAGCTCAGGAAATTGAATCGTGCATGTAAGTCGTATGTGGCAGCAAATATGGAATGTACATGATATTTGCGGTTATGCGGTATGTTGGGGTGAAAATTGTTTCAGCGATCAAAGACTATGAGCAGCTATCTGATCTTGGTTTTGTATGGTATTACATTTAAATATTTGAACAACACTATATAGGATGCACGCTTGTTTCAAGGATAGCAGATGCCAAATGTTTGTGAATTTCGAATTTAAGGCCGTTATTAGTCTCTCTATTATAAACTCAAAATGTCAGAATCAGAATATCACAAAATAGCTCAACAATTCCAAGTTGGTTAATGGACTAAAACGGTCGAATAGTGCCTGAATTGTAACCATTTGAATTTCAATTTATCGATTATTTTATATTCATTTAGACAACGGAAAATTCAATCGGATTCAAATATAATAATCAGTTTTCAATAAAAAAATCTGAAAAATTCATATTTGTCAAGCCTTGACATAGTAGCCTGAAAAGGTCAGATAACTCAAGTGGTTGTTTGGTTGGTTAGAGGGAGTTGAAATTTTATTTAATAATAATAATAATAATAAACCTAAATGATGTGTCGACAGATCAACGATTCCTAGAACCCAAGGCGGGCAAGGCCTTGTGGACATAATGAAATTGGCGGCTAAACAGATAAAAAATTCAAGAAATTACTTTGTAGACAAGTCAAATACATCGGACTTACATAAGATACTGATTGAAGCAAATTGTTCAACACCTCTATTACTAAGCGAGCACCCTCATGAAAACACCACGTAGACGGAAAGTGATAAAATTCAAAGATGAAGAGAAATGCCCCTACATGGAAGACACCTGATCGAGGTCACCCAGGAACTTGTTGACATTCCTGCGTCGAACTACTGGCTGACTTCTGGAAGATTGTTTCCTGAAACAGAAGGTTTCTTCCTTGCCATTCAAGATCAAGTAGTGTAAACTAAAAACTAATAGAAATATATCATGAAGGATAGGAGCCTCATCGGCGATAGATGCCGCTACGGATGCCAAACAGCAGAATCAATCCAACATATTATAGAAGGCTGCCAAATGTTTGTTACAAATGAATATAAGAGTCCACGTGATGCAATTTGTGAAATACCTCATCAGGAGATCGCCATTCAATTGAAGATACTGCAATCCGAAACAATTCCATATTATGAGTATCAGCCTGAAGTGATCCTGGAGAACCACCATTGCAGGCTATACTGGGATCGCACAGTACAGTTGCTAATAACAGGCCAGACATAATTCTATTAAAAAAAAAACGGTTCGTGGTGCAAAATTCATCTGCGTGAGTTTTGACCTGCATTGACGCTCATCGAATAATATACTATTACCAAGTTACTAACTTGTAAAACTGACAGTTGACTTGTAAAATTTTTACAAGTTAGTAGTATTATTTACATTGACAGTACTTGCTTCTGATTTAATTAATCCTTCTAATTTCAGAGTTCCTAGAACAAATGTATGTCTCAATAAACGTTCTCAAACTATTCAAAAACGATATTCGTACCTTGTTTTATTCGTATCTATTTGTTTTCCATTTCAAAATTGCAAATATCCTAGAGGTTTTTTGACCTGTAAACTCAGTGACAGTTGCTTCTAATTTCATTCATCTTTCTAATTTCATCGTTCCTGGAACAAATATTTTAAGTAATAAACGTTATAAAAGTATTAAAAAACTATATTCATACCTTGTTTCATTTGGATCTGGCCTTTTTCTTCAGAAATGAGCAAATATTCTCGAAGGACTTCCCTCTCGTAAAGCCACTGACAGTTGTCATAATTTTCCGATGTCATAAATAATCATAAATAGCTTACGACATTTGCGACAAATTATTGAGATTGTTTTGGAATTTATCTAACCTTTTTACAAATGAGAAACAAATAAAATATAAAACAATACACGCAAGGTAACGGGTTTTACTGGCTCAAGGAGGTAACCGAGGAGGTAACTGACTCGCCTGCGGCTCGTCAATTATATCCTCCATTCGTCAGTAAAAACCCTCTTACCTTGCTAGTAATGTTATATACTATTATATCCTTGACAATATCCAGATCATTTCTATCGCGAACATTATCGTCAACAGTCAGGAGCCTTTACATATCTCTCATATTCAGAAGAAAAAAAATATTAAAAGTTGATTAACCTGAGACCTATAGGTTGTTCCATTCTAGTCATTCATATCTTTTCCTTTTCTGTTCAAATCTTAAACCCACCTTGAAGTTTTGAAGGTATTTTTATGTAAGTTATCGTATCTACGCGTTCAAACACGCTAACTTCCATAAGGAACGACGAAATCCTTTGTATCCTATACCCTCATGACCTTCAGTCATTGCGTCTCTCTTCCCAACCAATACCTTCATGGTGTTCTAGTCATAGTAGGCTTTTGTGCAGTTACAACATGTCCTTACAAATTTGATGATCTGAGTTGCATCCAAGCAAATTCAATTAGCGAGTTTCTGAATGAACAATACATAATATCTCACGATCTGAAGTGAAGTTCAGTTAAAACTAACTACATACCTCGGATTTCAGTAGGTTCAACCCACAATCATTTTGAGGAATGAGTTGCATTCAAAATACGCCTGAATTATTACAAGATAATATTATTTTGCATTTCTAATTAAATCACAATTTATCTAAGTCAAAATTGCGTTTTGCGGAAACCTTGAATCATACACCCTTTCTCTATCTATTTATTCTTCGGTATATCGTGAATATTACGTGAAGCAAATTTTCGGTCTAAAACCGTCTGAAAAGAAGTCGGAAACTTTCCAATTTGGGCAACATGTTTCCTTTGTTATTGAATACTTTTCCTTCCACAATAATATCTTCATAAAACAGTTGGCAAAGATTGGTATCACCCCAGAGAAACGTTTGACAACTAATATTGTCAAATTAACAATTTTATTCATTCATTATTTATGTCTCCGAGAATGTATTCATTTTAATACTTACTCATTTCAGTCTATTCCGGAAAGAAGTTAGAGATTCAAATCCAATTTGATTGCACAATCAAGCTTTGTGAAACCTATTGTCAAACTTCGAGAAAGACATCGAGTAACAGCTCCAACAATCGATTTCACTTCGAAGAAATGCATATATAAAGTACAAAGCCTTATTCACACTGTTTAATCAAAATGAATATCAAATTTTCGGGCCCCAGTTGCGACCAAACAAAAGTCTTTTGTGACCTCTTCGCGGCTTCAGCAGAATAAGATGTAGAAACCAACCTATTTGGTTTATTTGTACACCTGAAACATTCTTTATCATTCTGAGTGCTCCCATCAATCAGAAAAACCTCATCCAGCGAAGTGCTCACATCTAATTAAGCACCCTCTTCATCTGAACGTTCACCGGTCGTTTGTGTAAACTGAGAATAATAATAGTCCAACCATACTTCCCTCAGGATACCAGCTTCCAGTTTCTCATCCGCTGACATGAAATTTGTACTATCGATCCCATCTGGGACCTCTGGGAAGTCTTATATGCAAATAATTTCGGATTGGGCTCTCTAACATCCAGAATCCAATACCATATAGGTGAACAAAGACGCACAGAAACTATGAAGAACAAACTCCGAAGCAATCCATGAGGAATGTATTTAGATGGACACAGAGACAGTCTTAGCGTTGGGAAAAAGATAGATCCCTCAAAGCGCTAGTGAAAAAATCGAATTGACTTAATGCTTCTGAGCGGCACTCAATCTTTAAGGAAGAAACTCTATGAAATTAATTTTTTAATGAAAATTGTCCCTAGAAGAAACATTAATGATCATGAAATTAGCAGAGAAAGATTAGGTGATTGATTGCCCGATCAAGCTTAGTGAAACAAATGATCAAATTTCGCGAAAAACATCGGTTATCAACTCGAACAATCGATTCTCCTTCGAATAAAAGCATAAAGAAATTACAAAGCGTAATTCATACTGTTCAATCAGAATAATAATATCAATTCTTCAAGCCCTAGTTGCGACCAAGACAAAAGTTTTTTGTGACCTCTTTGCGGCTTGAGGAGAATGAGATTGTAACGTTATTTTGAATTTATCATAAAATGTAGTTTTGCCGTCTTTTTCCAAAAATTATTAGTTAGTAAACTTATTTGGATGGTTCATTTTCAAGGTTTCCTCATTGTTGTAGTTGTTCACTTCGTTTGCCTGCCTTTTCGCGAATTGGTTTCCATCAGAAAACGGTTTGTTTATTATTTAAATTGTGAGGTTAGTGGTTGTTGTCATTTTGTAGTCAAAAGCAGTGATTGGAGTTATTTGGCCTCAGTAAAGTACTTCGGAAAATCGTGGAATAATTATAGAAATGGATTTATAGAGACCCTCCTCTGGTATAAACTGCGTAGATTATCAGTACCATGTATTTTTGTTTTGGTAATAAAGTATTGTGACTTGAATTTTGAGGGAGTTTTGTTAACTATTACTCTGGTAGAGGAGTAAGCACTTCATTTACCTTGAGTAGGCAGGCATTACTCTACCTGGCGCCCATTAGATTCCATCCGATAGAACTCACTCCCGTCTTCACTGAGTGTGGCCGCGAGCCTTTCATTGCCTGGAGACCGGCTTTTCCCAAAGTCTACGTTTCAAGATGTAGAAACCGACCTATTTGGTTTATTTGTACACCTGAAACATTATTTGTCATTCTGAGTGTTCCCATCAATCAGAAAAACCTAATCCAGCGAAGTGCATTAAGCACCAAATTGTGTACTAGCATTGAGTTTAAAAATATTTTAAAACTCAAGCACATGTGTCTTTGAAATCATGTGTGCAGATAAAACTCGGATTTGATTTTGACTATTGACCAAAAATGTGATTTTGGCCAAACCTCCATTATAGCGTTTTCTGAAATTTTCACAATGTAACTATCTATTCCGCTATTTTTTCTAGAACGGTCATGTCAACTCTGAAGCAACTCCTATGGTTCATCATTTTCAAAGCTAAACTTTGGTCGAAAAAAAATGGTTTTCAAAATATAGATGGTATTATTACCATTACCCAGTATTATGGATCTATAGCCATTTCCTTGAATATTTGCTGTTTAAAAAATAATCACTTGGAAAGCCAGACCTGGGGGTCGATTTTTGAATTATGTTGTGTTCGCGAATCACCCCCCGGGTTTGAAAAACCCTCCTGGTTGTAGAGAAGATTCATCAAATTTTACTGGAGTGATATTTATATTCCTTTTTACTTTCTGTTGTGTTTTCATCTTTGTTTAGTAGATGTACTCGTACTTTCAAGTTATCTAACCAAATCAGATGAGGGAAAAGATAAGATGAGTAAATTATATAATCCATGTAAATATTTAAGGTTATTCTTTAAACATATCCAATCATTCGATCACTACACTCATAAGGGGACACATAGTTTTTCACTGAGGTTTTTATCACTGTGTGTTGTATCATATGTATAAGTATGGTGCCTTTCTTCAAGTTTTTCCCAGCTTATACGTAAAATACACACGCTATTGTTTGATTTACGAGAAAAACTGTAAAACCATATCTCAAAGATTAAATAAATAAACTTCAAAAAAGTTGTATCATGCTTTTTCATCGAAGCTTTCCACATAAAATCTTCGCATGCAATCGGAGATTCCATATCATTAACGTTATTGTTCCAAGTCATAAATTCCATATATCTGATTCTCTTTTCCATACAATCTGAGTGAAAATTTGTTGTAACAGGCGTACGTGAGTTATCAATGATTCAACTACAGGGTCTTTATAAATGAATGTTACAGCGCAGTTGGCTTTGGATTATACATTTATTCATTTAACACTGTTATACAGGTTGGGCGGTCGAATTATGTGGCTCGAATAATCAATGTCAGAGATAGATAGAGATAAATATAGAGAAAGTGTTGATAAATGTATTGAGTTTACATAGGAAGCAGCATAATGAAAATAATCCAAAGCCAACTACGCTGTTACAATCATTCATAAAGACCAAACATAAAGGCAATATACAGGTATTCCGAAATATAACCAAAAACAACATTTAACAAGAGATTTTTAAAGAAAATTCGAAAGACCCTTATACGTATATCATTTCTGTAAAATGGACCTTCATCTGAATCGTTTTATGTCAATATTTTCGAAAATTGTTGCATATTACAGACCAAATTTTATGCGAAAAACTGATAAAACTGGCAACCAGGTCTTTTCTATAAAATAACGAAATTGGAAAAAAACTCTCAAGTTTTTCAGTCCATAGATAAGGGTGTCCAGGAAAAACTGTTTCAATGGGGCATAATGCCCAAAAACCTAACACTGTCAGATTACTTATATTTCAGTACCCCTTTGTATGAAATCTGATATGTTAGGTGAAACAATGTTCTGAGATATTGACAATAAAAGATTTTGGAGTGTCAAATTTCAAAGGTCTGGAACTCGGAAATGTTGGCCAATTACAAAAAAATTATGAAATAGAGTTATCCCAAATATTGTTGCATATATTTCTGGACACCCTGTTTACTTATTATTACCAAGAGACGTTTGAAGGGCGGGATTTTGTTTACATTCTACCATTGAACAATCAAAATGGCTGCTACGTAAGGTTGGAACCTCATCTTCCCAATATAAAAGGTATTTCATCATAAACTGGACTGGACTGGAATATATTTTCGTGTAGAGGACACCGGGAGAATCATTTTTGCCTTATACAATATACACTGTTTTCGAAGCATAAGCGAGATATAGGGTGTCAAACGTTATTTTGAGGAAGATTCTTATGAGTGTGGTAGTTAGGTATAACACTTGAAGTAACGGTTTTTGATCAAATCTCAGTATTCTCTATTCAGAAAAGTTGACGAACTCCGAAAAAAATTTACCAAATTTACTTTTATTTTCTGAATGAGCTCAATTTTCTAAGAATTTCTATGAAAAATTTTTTTCAAAAATCGAACACAAATTTTTGTTTTCATGTCTAGGTACTGCAATGAAAAAATTTCACTCGAAATGAATGAAAATTTGTACAATTGTTCTTCTTGAATTATCAATCACGAATATGAAAACAGAGTTGTAAAATATCGAACGGTTTCGTTATTAGAGTCATTCAAATTTTTTTTTGATGACCTCTGAAATAATGAAAATGTCAAAAAAAATTTGTGTTCCATATTTGAAAAAATGTTTCCAAAGAAATTCTTAGAAAATTGTGTTCATTCAGAAAATAAAAGTCAATTTGACAACCGCAAAAAAATTAGGAACATTTTAGGTCTTCCGCCATTTTGTAATTTTTTTTTCGGAGTTCGTCAACTTTTCTGAATAGAGGACCCAAAAATACTGAGATTTGACCAAAAACCGTTACTTTAAGTGTTATACATAACTGACCACACTCATAAGAATCTTGCTCAAAAATAACGGTTTACACCCTGTATCTCGCTTATGCTTCGAAAACGGGATATATTGTATAAGGCAAAAATGATTCTCCTATTGTCCTCTACACGAAAATATAATATGTTTGTCCAGTTTATGATGAAACACCCTGTATAGGTACCTTCATAATCAGAAACTGATGCCAATCAACTTAACTTTACAGATTAATTAGAATATTGAATCCAGGAATACCTAGATGAGTTTGAAGTCATGGCTCTTTTGAGATGCATTCGCAGACGGGAGATATACACTAAGGTTGATCAACTCAGAGCGTTCTGCACATGAAAATTCATTTCACGAGAAAATTGCTCTGACAGGCAATCAGCCTGCAAAACTTGGAAGCTAATTTGCAACCACTCATACTAGGAGCATCGAGTTTTGTATGACTTTGCCTATGTTCTGTGACTGCCACAAAGCACGCATTGATTATTTAACGAACCCTTTCAACTAATAAACAATTCATTAGTGAACACATTATATTATTCATTATCAACATCATTCACGTCGCGTTTTCTGGCTTATCCGGTGAACATGAGCGCTATAAAGGGTTAGTATTTAAGTCCCAAATTAATTTAAACCATTAATTATTCTCAGCAGGAAAACACTTCCTTCGGTAACCTTTTTATAGATCTAACACAGGTGAAAATATGTTGTTTGAATAATGAAACATTTTTGTAGCTTCCATATGATTGATAGGAAGTTTTCTGTAATAAAGTATTCTTTTTTCTACTTTAAGTTTATCACATGATATTCTGCTTACAATCATAAATTATCTTTCGAATATTATTATCGTTATCTTACGATATTACTTTGTTTATTCATATAAAGTAAACTCAATCATATTGAATATCAATTGATATAAAAGAATCGTTTCAACAAAGTTTCTGTCAAATATTCTCTTACATTTTAATGAAATTACAATGAACGTAAGGGCCAAGCATAAAAGAGATTGGAGAAGATATTTATCCGTCCTGATCAAGTTCCAAGACATTCGGGAATCGAGAAAAACAAAGAGGCTACACCTACAAAAAGGAATTCAAGAGAAGGTTGAAAGCAGACAAAAAGGAACACTGGTATGATCTCACGTGCTTAAAACACTCCGGAGAGTTTGTAATGAGAGAAGATCCATAAATATCAGATGTACCTATGCATATAATTTAGATAATATTATGAAGTATATGTTTGGAAGTGACTTTTGTGTTTGTGTTTCGCATAGAGATAGGATAGTATACAGTTGCCATCCCTACCTGTAATTATGTTCTTCCTCTAACTTTCTTCTTATCTGTCTCTTCTCTGCTTGAAGAAAGCCCTACGGTGCACGATACTATTTTATTGTATATTGTTGAGCAGAAAAAAATCACAATTTCACTAAAAACAGGCGCAAGAATCACAATTTCTCCAGAAAATTCAACGATTGTCAAATTTGACGTTAGGTGGTTGTAATATGGCCATATTGTGATTTTTTCTGCTCAACAATATACAATAAAATAGTATCGTGCACCGTAGGGCTTTCTTCAAGCAGAGAAGAGACAGATAAGAAGAAAGTTAGAGGAAGAATATAATAACAGGTAGGGATGACTACTGAACAGATCCGCATTCGAAATTTTTGCTAGTCTGTCTTGGTAATCTGATATCTTTTTATTTGTGTATATTATCGCCTGAAGAAAAATTGTTTATTTAATATTCAATTGACCTTATTTTAAGAGGATTCCTAAAGACCCAACACGTCGTATTTTTCGGGTGAAATTTGTAAACAGAAAAAACTGGCAACTTAATTCAACCCTGAACTTTCCGCCATATTGGTTCCCGACTTAGCCACGCACAGTGGTACTATTTTTCCTTACTCAATTGTTTGTCATAGCGTCTTCTCTCTATTATATCTCGATGGTGTTTTGTATATTGCATGCATTGAATTTATTAATTGCAAAATGGCGAATGCGCCACAATGTATCGCTATTAATTCTAAGGATTGAATTCACGTAAAATGATGAAATATTGTTGCATCAGATTTTTTTGTTTGGACACTATGGAAGTGTGATAGAAAAAACTGACAGAGTGCTCGTTGCCATTTAAAATACTTCTTGTTCGATTTTTCCAACTTGTCTGAGAGTCGAGATTTTTGGCTATATACTTTTTTCCTTATGAGAAAGACGATATACTCCTTGGCCTGTGTACTCCAGCGTCGGCCACTATCTTGGATAGATTTATGAACATCTTGATATACCATTTGACGGTACGTATTTACTTTGAAGTTATACATACCCCTTTTCTGATTCTTCTTTATCCAATAGCATTGAGTTAAAGTTTTTCTCTATGCTTAACGAGTGGGCGAGTGAAACAATATGAGGATCATTATTCAAATACCTTCAAAATAATGTCGGTGGATGTGGGCTCTTGACGCTGATATGTTTAGGGATGCATTAAATAAGCGTGGAAATATTTTCACTGAGTGATTTCAGTGATTTATCATTGATTTGGCGAACTATTTTTTTATGCATCGTCAGTTGGTCGTTGTTATCATTGTGGTTGGGTGTTGAGAATTCGGGAAAATACTCATCGAAGCGAGTTAAGCAGGCGAGCTTTTGCAGTACTTAAATAACACGTTTCATCAGAAATGAGTCGTCTTAATGTTTTTCCATTCAATATATGACGGTGTACAAGGAAGGCAAATATCTTCAAGAACAATATGATATACCTGCTAAAGTAGATATTCAAATGCTTATAGAGCACAAAACGAAGTGCAAAAAACTCTGAGTGCGCCATTCGATCTTCGAAACAATCCAATCTAAGATAAAAAATAATTTTCTATATCGGTTACCGAAATATTCTTCAGGGAAACGTACCATTTTCCCTGAACACCTTTAAAAAAGAAAACATTTTACATTCTATCCAGTAAGACGAGCTCGAAGCAAGTTTTGCTGTCATCAAATAAAAAGTTTGCCAAAAATGAATCCTATATAATTTTTCCTATTTGATTGTACAGGGTGGGGCAGAAAAACCTATCCGATTTCAAAACGTTATAAAATTAAAACCACTCAGCTTGTCGAAAATTTTTTTTTATTAACATATCGCAAATTTTATGCCATTTTTAAATTTAAGTTTTGAAAAGCACATCACTCAAATGTCGTCCTTGGGAGCGGATACACTTATTTAGGCGCTCGCGGTAGCTTTCCATGACTTTCACCGTCATTTCCACAGGAATTTCTTCAATTGCCCGAGCAATTTCCCTTCGTAAAGCAAGAAGGGTCCTTGGTCGATGCTGGTAAACCTTCGATTTGAGGTAACCCCAAAGGAAGAAGTCACATGGAGTGAGATCCGGTGAGCGCGGCGGCCAGCCAAGATCACCTCTCAGAGAAATGAGGCGACCGGGAAACAGTTCCCTGAGAATGTCCATTGATCGTCGCGATGTGTGGGCGGTTGCACCATCCTGTTGAAACCACACATTTTCCACGCCATTTTCTTCCATTTTGGGTCTAAGAAAAACGCGGGGAACGTTCAATCGCGGCTCTCACATTGGCCACGTTTTCAGGTCCTGTTGCTGTCCTGGGACGTCCAGGCGACTTCTTTTTCAATGCTGAACTCGTCTGTCTAAAATTTGACACCCACACTTTAATCGTAGCGTGATGTGGAACAGGATCATGACGCCCGAGTCCGAAATGAATTCGAATTTGTGTAGCAATTATCGAACCGCCGCATTCGATAAACCGCTCAATAACAAAAGCACGATGTTCACCAGACCAAGGCATGTTGACTACTGACAAATGGCATAAAACCAGCTTTCTAACGTTTTTTGCCCCACTACTCTACCTGCTCTCTCTTCTGAGAAAAAGGGATTTGAAATCGGATAGGTTTTTCTGCCCCACCCTGTATAATGGTGTACGCTAAAGGTTTCAGCGAGACATTTATCTTCAAGAACAATATAAGATACCTGCCGAACTAGAAATTAAAATCTTATCGAGCAAAAAATGGTGTGCAAAAAACTCTGAGTGCGCCGTTCGATCTTCGCAACAATCCAATCTAAGGTAGAAAACAATTTTCAATATCGGTTACCGGAATATTCTCGAGGGCACCGTGCCATTTTCCCTGAAGACCAATAAAAAGGAAAACATAATGCCGATGAATAAGGAAAGAATCATGATCCGTAACCCTCCAACGAACCGAAACCTCCGCTCAGCACCAAATGCCATTTCGATCTCTGGCAATGCAAAGAGAAAATAACGCCGTACTCAGAAGACAATGGAGCATCGCAGATTACATTCTGTCTGGTAAGACGAGCCGGAGGACGGAGCGAACTGTTGAGTGTCGGAATTGCAAATGCGCTCCCCCATGCCCACTGCCACTGCCGTAATTGCGCCGTCTACGTTATGGCCGATCACGTGACATGTGACTCCACGGTTCATTAAACCACCTGTCTCGATTTCAAAGATCACCGGGTCACGTGACGATGTCTCGGAGCCATACAGCACTGATTATATTTTTTCCCTGAAAGGGATTCAATAAACCCGAATGGGAGAAAGCTCTTTCCTCGTCCTATTCAACTTTTAATATCATTGCGAGGTCAGGATGCCGTGAAGAGAATGGGTAGATGCTGAGTATCCGACTTCGAAAAAGTATAAATACGAGGTTACGGAATATTTTATTCAAAATCTAAGAAGGCGTGAAAGGGCAAGCTGTGAAAGAAAATATAATTAAGAATTTCAACTCCGAATTAACTCAATATTCACTGGAAGATAATGAATATAGGTACGATTTCTTTAATGAGTTGTGTTTCATCTAACTGGGTAACAAGAACCAATGGAAATGACTTTTTGGTTACCCTCTACTTTTATAAAAATTGTATTATTATTTTATTTCCATCTGCCTTTTCTGCTTTGTATACAGAGTTACTTATGAACATTCAAATCATTTTAACTCGGAAACCATTCGGCAGAAGTGGCCCATTATCGAACTCTACATCGAGCTTTTTTGATCCTGTATCTAGCCTGTATACAGAATGTTTCTACTTTCATGCGAACAAATTCAGGATGTGATTGCTCGTTTAAAATTAAGGTGGATCTTCCATATACTAAAATTCCCTCAGCTCAACAAATTTCGAGATATCACTCTTAAAAAAAGGCGGTGACTGTTTAGGTCTTGGCTGACTTTTGGGAGTGCGTTAATACCATCAAGCAACTCACGAGAGATAATAAAGTAGCTCTACTATTGGTACCAGGGTATTGTAGTGTTCAAGGAAATGACAACTTCTACGCTTATGATAGAAGTACAGTTTTTGACACGACCATTTGAATCGCCAATGTTTTCTACACAAAAGTCGACACTTTTCGAGAAAAATCAACTCTTTTTGAAATTATTTTTCTCAACTTCTTTGGCAACTGTCAAAAAATTGAACACGACTTTCAAGTTAATTTTCCTCGAAAACGTATAATTAAGGATTGGATTATCAATGAAATATAATAAAAAATAACTCACTTCGTGAAATCTCAGATACATTATCATATTATACATTATACCTACTATCATATGCTATGAAGCAAATTCACTTCATCACGAATTTCTGAGAATGTTATCCTTTCGAGACGTTCTTCACCATTTTCTTTCACACTTTTCTTCCTTACCAATAAAAAACTTTAAACCTCTTCAAAAGTACAGAAAGTATGTCACTGTTCATTTAGTTAGAGCACGTGTGCTGCATTGGCATTTCCTTCATATATTGTGTTATGTCCTGAATTAAAGTTGACGAAAGTTTTCCAATTAAGTCAATCCCCACAAGAAATTAAAGTGATGATATGTGGTGCGCCGGCGATAATTTGATTTAGTGCGATTTATGAACGTGCCGATGTCCAGAAATTGACAAGGGATTCCCCTCGGTGCATGTGGCGCCCTCGGTGACATTCTGCTTAATTGAAACATCCTGGTTTTTTTACCCACCGATCAATCGACAGATCCATGAAAGTTTTTTCAGACGAAGGGGGAGATTGTAACAAGTTTTCAAATCCCACTGAAAGTAAAATTATAAAAAAATTAAAACACGTTGATCAGATTGTAAATTCAGAATAAATTTTTGATTGGAATATATTTGCACAAGACATATTACCTTTGACATAATGAAATTTCTATGATTGTATGCTCCAGTAGAGTTTTGACATTACTCGTTATGCTTCTGAATATTTTGTGTACGGTTGCCATGGGGATGGCAAATTGAAATAGCATAAATTGAACATTAAAATGGGTCATTAATACTCAACTAGGTACACATTAAAATCACCTTTTATTTTAAGGTCGACGGAATAGTTATTTAATCAACTAGGTTATTAAAGACAGCGACTAATGGTCAAGATATTTTAAAGCGTGAGCGGAGCGAGTTTTGAAGTCATTCAGAAATTATCATATTTAGGGACCGCAAGGCCAGGCACGAAAATTCCAGGATCAGTTAAAGATTTAAACAGAAAAGTTGAATATAAAACGAACAGAATGAAAACAATATGCTCCAGGATATTCACACCTGATTTATCATTTTTCGAATATCAACAAGCATGCGGAAGATTATCAATTAACTGATTTTGTTAACAGTAGAAATTGATTTGGTCAATGTCGATATTTCTATCATGATAAACGAATGATATGTATCCAATTGCTTTGAACCTAAAAAAATTTTTTTTTAATTAAACTCAACATGTTCTTCATAACATAGAGTTCATTTTCACCCTAGCCTATAACAGTTAATGTTCAGTGAACCCAAGGATAAAATACCTGTTGAAGTATATTCAGAGAATTGCATTTGACAAAGGCAGTGGTGGAAATCGTATACCTTGTACTCATAATTGGAGATGAAGGTTAATTTTACGTGAAAGCTCAGAGTTTCTTTTTATGTCGTAGCAGAAAGAAATGAAGATTAAATAATATTCTTGAGATCTTGGGGTGAGAAAAATACGCTTGATGAGAATAACTTCCAAGCAACCGTTGTCTAATAAAAAACATTAAGAAAACAGTACCTGAAGACCCTCTTCGCAATAACTTTCAATAACTTATTTTTTTGAGGATACCCTCGAAGGAATATATCTCTCTTAGAAAGACTCACGGGATAAAAATTTAGTGGAATATTTCTGTCAAAACGACAAAGTTATAGAAGGCACATTGAAGCAGTCTGGATGTTCGCCAAATTCGAATATTTTATGTGAACAGCCATATTTATCCGTAAAACCTCAAATTGCCGAATTTATTACCGTTGTGGAGCATTTGTTTTTTGGGAATCGATATATCGTTGAGTGTTGAATTTGCATATTATTCAATTACCTCATCATCATTAACTAGATCGTTTGGATGAATAATGAGCTGTTATGAGCTAATTGAATGCAATAATAATGTGATATTGTTTCAACGGAAATTAATTTTCTACTCAATAATCTTAAATTTTTAAATGGGAAGAATTCACATTTTTCACGGGTTTTAAATGGATTAAATAGAGTTTTGATCATTCGAATTTTCTGATTCTTTTTTCTGCTCTGATTTTTTTTGTTTTAGATTCAGAATTCGAAAGGCATCTTGAGGAGGGCTATCGGATGGATTCAATAAAGAAGAGATCCTTCATTATTGAAATAGTGTTTAAGTTTTATTTTTGTTAGGACTGCGGGACATGATTTTAAGCGCTCGTTCTATTTAAACGAGTGCTATATCGTTTTGCCAAAATGTCTAAAATTTTCGAGTTTTGAGCCGAAAATGGCCATATACCGCGGGAATTGACTGTAGGTGAAGTGCGTCGATAATAAGTTTTTTGAAAATTCAAAACTCCAGCTTATTCACATGTTAAACTTCAAAACTAGAAATATTCTTATCAGGGCAAGTTCAAGTTTTTATGAAACCAATAGCTCTCACAAAAGCTTCTGACCTCACGTCTAGGGTTTCTTTAAACGTTTAACAACTCCGAAAAAGCTCACCGAAGAAGAAACCTCATTATTTTTTATTCTTTCTTTTTAGCAATCAAATGGATGGGTCTTTCTAGAAAATACAAAACACAAATAAAATAGACGAAAAGAATTCTTCATAACGCGGAGCATTTTAAAAATTCGACGACTGAGTGTCTATTTCGGAAAATATATAAATTGGTGAACGAATGGTTTCTCCGTATCTGGCAGCGTATCGAAGCGATTTCGCGAAATTGAATATGGAATACGTTGGCGTCTAGAATGGAAGAGAGAAATGGGCCGAAAATACCAATAAATCCCGGCACGTTTCATTTCATTGTTGAGATATGGGAAATCGTTGTATTTAACCGCTCATATGAATGATTGAGCAATCGCTTTGCCACAGAGATGCCACTTTATAAAATATGAAGGAACGTGAGGAAATGAAATACCATGGATTTTTCTTCGCCTGGTTATCATCGTTAAAATTGACGACAGTGATATTGACATTGAATATGATACTATTTTCGGGAAAATTCAGACTTTTACATGATGTCAGGATTGTGCGCTTACGAAAGAAAAAGGAAGGTTAATGTGCATATTACGGAACATTAATTTTAAGATTAATACCTATTTAGAGTGGCCAGACGTATAGCATATTATTTGTAAAAACTAAGTGGGCTGGTTCAATTTTAACATTGGCTGCACTGGTGGCAAACATAGCAGTATTAAAATACCTCAGTAGATCTGAAAAAAAAATGTTTTTCTACTTGTTCTTCTTCATGATCATAAATGGCTACTTGAAGAAAAATATGTTTTGAACTTGAACGAAGAATATGACGATGCATTTTAAATTAAAATATCTAAGTATATTGTTCATTGATTTCATTTCAAAATTGTGTTTTGCTCAATAAATTGATAATAACTTGGTGTGATTGCTTCCCAAAACTTCATTGAAGATCTCTTGGAAAAGATATATGGTCAGTTTATTTGATCAATCACAGAAGTTTTAAGTCTGAGAAATGGCTTAATGAAATTGATTATGGTATACGCTGAGATCTACAATGGAAGACAGAAATCGGCCGATAATAACAATAAATCTCGGCACGCTTCATTGCATTGTTGAGATATGGAAAATCATTGTATTCAAATGCTCATATTAATGTGGCAGAATTTGAAAACCGATCAGTCCAAACAACAATATAGGAAAGCCAAAAAGCAATACACAAGTCTTTTGAAGCTCACCAAGTCCAACTATTGTCGGGGTGTTCTGGATCGCACGACCAATAAAAATAGGACCGTCTGGAGTTTGGTCCGTGGTGAGTTGGGCACAGATCACTCTTCTCGAAAGATTGTTTTGAACAAAAATGGTTTGGTCATTTCCAACCCATCAGAGGTGGCTGAGTGTTTCGGTGAGTATTTCTCCAATATCAGTGTTGTTAGCCTCAATGAGCACTATGGTGTCAACAGGTCCACATCCTGTACGACACATGTTCTATCAGATAACACGTTTTTTTTTCTACCAGTTCTGCCCGATGATGTTATGAGCGCCATCAGGAATTCAAAAAACAAAGTTAGCTGCGCCAGTGATATGATTTCAATGAGAGCCTTAAAAGCGATAGCTCCTCAGGTCTCTGAGCATCTTGCTCAGCTCATCAATGGTTCAATAACTTCCGGACGGTTTCCTTCTGTTCTTAAGACAGCAAAGGTTATCCCCATATATAAAAAAAATGCAATTGACGATTTAGCTAATTATCGTCCGATATCTATATTGAGTTCTTTGGTAAAGGTGATGGAAAGGCTGGTGTATGATCGGATGATGAATTATCTCAATAAGTTCGCGGCAATAACGAACTGCCAGCATGGATTTCGGATTGGTAGGTCAACTGAGACCGCAGCATGTCAACTTGTGGACTATGTTCATGGCTGCCTAGACAGTGGACTTTTAGTAGCAGGGTTATTTTTCGACGAATCCCGGGCTTTCGATTGTCTGAATTTCAAATTAATTTTGGAAAAATTATATCATCTAGGATTCAGGGGAATTTTTCTCGAATGGGTTAAAAGTTATCTTGAGGATAGAAAAATGTTTGTTCACTGTAACCAAAAAAACTCTAAAGATTATCCCATTCAGATGGGAGTCCCACAGGGATCCGTGTTGGGGCCACTTTTGTTTATTTTATTTGTAAACGATTTACCGGACTCTATTAGAATAATCATTTTGTTTGATATAATAATTTTATTGTTTGCGGACGACACGTCCTTCTTGATAACAGCATCAAGCCTACAAGAGCTAAAGATGAGATGCGAGTTGCTGGTAGAGTATTTTACGGACTGGTGCCGCAAAAATTCTCTGATACTTAACCTTGATAAAACTAATCTAGTTCACTTTCAAATACGCGAATCTGTTGAACAGTTGGTCCTCGAATTTCCTTTGGGAAGACTAGAATCTTCTGAGTCTGTAAAGTTTTTGGGTCTGATGGTCGACAAGAATTTGAATTGGCAGAGTCAAATCCAATCTGTGTGTAAAAAGCTCAGCAGTGCGTTTTTTGCGCTGAAGCGTCTCAAGCACATATTTCCACCAGAGGTGTTAATTAATATTTATTACTCGATGGCCTTCTCACATATGAATTACAACGTCATTCTATGGGGAGGGTCATCAGAAAGTAGAGAAGTTTTTGTTGCTCAAAAAAGAATAATTCGACTGATATTGGTCTAAAACCCCAGGAGTCCTGCAAGCCACTGCTTTTGGAACATAAAATAATGAGTTTTCCTTGTATTTACATTTTAAGATCTTTATTACATATTCACAAAAATATCCAGTCTTTCACGAAATGCTCTGAATATCATGAATATAATACAAGGCATAAGAACACAATCTCGATCCCTGTGCATAGAACATCCAAATTTGAGAATTCACCTATGTACAGTGGAATTAAGCTCTATAATAATCTACCAAAGAGGTTAAAAAATTTGGAATACTTCAGATTTAAGGGGGAGGTCAAAAACCTTCTGCTGGAAAGATGTTTCTACAGCAAAAGTGAATTTTTGAGTGCTGTTATTGAATGAAATATTTGTTTTTCTCTTTCTTTCAGTTATACATTGTTAAGTTGTTAATTGACTTGTCCTATACATGAACCATGTCTTAAAGGATTAAAATAAATTATTATTATTATTATTATTATTAATGATTGAGCAATAGCTTTACCACAAAAATGCATCGTTAAAACTGATGAAAATGACATTGACTTTGGATATGATACTGGAAAATATTGAGCTGAAATAAAAAACCACCAATCATGTTAGGATTTTACGCTTGCAAAAATTGCAGGAGGAAAGTTAAAGTGCATATCACGGAACATAAATTTCAAGATCTGTTTGCTGCCTATTTAAAAGCAGCAACACGCGTGGCGCATATTATCAGTCAAAAATTAAGTGAGGTAATTCCATTTTAGTAGTGGCTGCAGTTGCGAAAACATGATATAAAGTGGTGAATTACCTCGATAGATCTGATAAAAATATGCAGCTATTTGACCAGAAATATGTTTCGGATTTCAAAGAAGACTAATTAACTACCGAAGCACTATTAACTTCATTTCAACATTAACAGACGTGATGAAATTTGTATTATTCCTGAATGAATTTTGGAAGGAAAAGTTATTGATTTAACCAGGTTTTTAAAGGCATAAAGACAGCGACTAATGGTCAAGATTTTTCCGACGATCTCAACATGAATTGTGTATAAATTTTTGATTGAAATACATTCTCATTTTGCACAAACATAAATTTGACATAATGGAATTCTTATGGTTCTATGTTCCAGTGGAGTTTTGACATTTCTGGTAGTGTTTCTGAATACTTTATTTATGGTTGCCTTGAGGATTGCACATTAAAATAGCACAAATTGAACATTAAAATGGGTCATTCCTGTTCAATTTCGTATTCATTAAATTCACCTTTTATTTCGACGTCGGCGGAAAAAGTTATATTTAACCGCTCAGATAAATGATTGAGCAATCGCTTCGCCGCAAATATGCCACTTTATAAAATATGAATGAACGTGTGGCAATGAAATACCATGGATTTTCCTTCGCTTCGTCACTATCGTTAAAACTGATGACAGTGACATTGACATCAATAGATTTTTCATAATAGTAAATAGCTACCTACTTGAAGAATTCATTTCAAAAATGGTGACCAAAATTGTGTTTCACTCAATGAATCATGGATAAAACTATTATTGAATGCGAGATCTATTCAAATCTTCGATGCGTTTGAAAATAACTATAATTGCTCCTCAAAACTCAATTACAAATATATTGGTAAAGGTATATATGATCATTTTGTTTCTTCAGTCACAGAAGTTTCAAGTTGTTTTAGAGAAATGGCTTCACGAAATTTAATATGGAATACCTTGGCATCTAGAATGGAAGGGAGAAATGAGTCGAAAATATCAATAAATCTCGGCACGTTTTTTTCATTGTTGAGATATGGAAAATCATTGTATTTAATCGCTCATATGAATGATTGAGCAATCGCTTTGCCACAAAGATGCCACTCCATAAAATATGAAAGGTAATGAGGAAATTGAATACAATATATTTTCCTTCGCTTCGTCATTATCGTTAAAACTGATGACAGTAACATTGGCATTGAATATAATACCTTCTGGAAAATATCAAGCTGAAACGAAAAAAGTGTTAACACGATGTCAGGATTGTGCGGTTAAAAAAATTGCAGGAAGGTTAATGTGCATATCATCAAACATAAATTAAGAGATATGCACACGCGTGGCATATTATTCGTCATAAACTAAGCGGAGTGCTTCCATTTTAATAATAACTGCACTGCTGAAGATCATGATATTGGAGTGTAAAATTACCTTAATAGATCTGATAAAAAAACATGTAGCGACTTGACCAGAAAAATGTACCGCATTTTCACGAAGACCATATAACGATGAACTATTAATTTCAACATTCGCAGAGGTGATGAAATTTGTATTTTTCTCAACGAATTGAAAAATAAACGTTGAATTCAACTGCTCATATAAATAATTGAGCAATCGCTTTGAAGCAAAGATGCCACTTTATAAAATATGAAGGAACGTGAGGAAATTAAATACGATGGATTTTCCTTCGCTTTTTTATTATCGTTTAAACTGATGACAGTGACATTGAATATGATACTTCTTTCTGGAACATTTAGGCTGAAACAAAAAAAAAGTCTTTATAGGGACCGAAGTTATACCATCAGAATCAGGGCTCGCGTTAATTTCATGTGAGGAAGTGTTTTTTTCAACTTTATTTTCATCTCATAATAGTCATCATAATAGTCACATTCAACCATTTCTTCGAAATACCTTCAATATTCGAAAGAAGCTGCTGTACAAACAGAAGGATTTAGTTAACCAGTTCTGGCACACCAAATGATGATCTTCCAGAAAATTCAGATGTTCAAGAAAATAACAATCACCTCTATTGTTATTCCCGCTCGTATTAACTATAATATATATCTCTTTCTTGAAGTAGGCATATATAAAAGAATTTCCATCAAAGTATCAACATCCACTTCATATATGCTTCCTCTAGAAGTCTATAAATATTTCCTCAAGGGCATTATGTGCTCTGGCCAGCAATAATTCTTGGAAGGTCCAAGGCCCCGATGTTATTTTCAATGGTGAGCCCTACAATGTGAACGACGCGAATAGCACAAGAGCTGGAGCCATTACCGTTCCACTTTGTTGCCCTTAAGCCCTTAATACCGTAAATATATTCGGGGATTTACGATATTTTTGAAGGAGGGAGTCCATAAAGCGTTTTTTTATAGCTTGTTTAAAAGAGATTAGTTAGGAATTCAGCTACAGAACATCAAGTTCAGACGAAATGTGTACTTCTGGTGGCGGGATGAAACAATGCCTCAGAGATTTCGTCCGTAAGATATTTATTCCATCATTTCTTTCCTCGTGATCCGGTTTTATGAAGGAAAAAAGTAAACAGGGTTCTTTGATTGAGATACTTGAGGTGACTTTGGTTCCCTTCGAATCTAATAAAGCAAATAGCAAGCGTGACATGAATTCATGTGTTTTTGCACCATCTCATAACTATAATTCCATTTCGAGTATTCTCTTGTTTTGTTTTCATTAATTTATTCATCTTTTTTTCTTTTATCTTTTACATACTATTTTCTCGATAGGATTTCAATGAATGCAACGACATCTAACTATCAAATTGAAAATAATTTTTTCGTGTATTACTGTCCAACTCTGATAGATGGCGCGGAATATACGAGTGACTCATCTATTTTTTTAGTTTGTCTATGTTTATAATAGGACCCGGCACCTCCGCCATTTCGTAGTTGCGCACAAATCTTCGAAGATATTATTTATTCTCATTGCCCTTTACATTTTGATTTTTTTGGAAAACCCTAGGCTATTGTTCATGAATTAAAAATAATAATTAGAAAAATTAATGGGTTTTCCACAATGGGGTACTTTGCTCTACAGTTTCGTGAATCTGAGGATGATGATGATTAGCCTAATTACCCACGAAATTTCGATTCAGATGGTTATTCCTTGGACCTTGGGTGCAGCCAGGAGGAGGAGGGCCGAAAGGCCTGGCCCCCTTCCCGTGCTTTCTCTGCATGTAAAGTTCTCCACCTGTATCTCAGTAGATACAGTTGAATTTAAGCACATCTTCAGTTTTTTATTCAAAATAGATCAATTGTATTCATGGATACAGTCATTTTCAGAACCTATTTGATTCTGATTTCCAGAAAAAACATAATGATTATTTTTTTGAAAACGAGACTAGGAACACAGTCATGAATATTTGCATCGGACCCCCCCGAACGAAAATTCTGGCTGCGCCACTGCCTTGGACTATACAAACAATATTTCGTCCTTTGAAATTTTCTGAATTCTGAATTGCTTTGTTGCAAAGATACACGGTGAAACATAGTTTCAACATTTCAAACTTTTTATTTCATATCGAAAGATCTTGAAGGATAATTACGCGATCTTGAAGGTCATCTTCATGTTATTCTTCTATGGACATATAAAAGTGAGAAAAAACATATTTCCTGCATTCCATTCTCCTTCATGCTAGATAGTTCAGTGAGCTTCAATTCTATTTTTTGCGTAAGTGTTTAACACAATAATTTACGTATAAACGGTTGTTATTAAAGTCCGACCTGGTGGTAGCCTTTTTCAACAATGTCTGCAACATATTGTGAGAAATATTAATAGTTATTTATTGAAAATATATTTCACCCTATCTCTTCGAAACAATTCTTCAAAATATCCCAAGAATATCATCAGAACATTTCAAGTAAAAACCTTGTGAACTTTTGACCCTAAGTTACCTAACACCTTGTATATTCCTGAAATACATTATTGCCATTTCCATATACGATTTATCTTACATTCAGTGAATCAGAGAACCCTGCAAAATATACAAGCCACACAAGTTTAATTAATCATTCAATCAATAATTGTTGTATTCAAATAGAAAATAGCCCATGTTCATCACTAATCAGAATAGGATTTCACCTAAACTCATCCTAATTAATGAATTGCGTTCAACGGTGATAACAGACATGAATTATGTCCGGTAAAGGGAGATAACCTATAATAAAACTACAAATTGTGTCACTTATATCGACAGGTACATGAGGTGAGTTACTAATATTAATAGAGACATCATTTTCGAAGGAGAAAATTCGAGATATTTTTCAGAATGAATGAATTACGCTTGGTAAAAATTATTTCAGTCGATAGAGCATGTCAAGCAGTATTCACAGTGGTGGGCAAAATAAAACTACATATTAAGGGTGAATGACTCATTCTAGCGTACGATAGGTATAAATAATGCAGAGAACAGGTTTTAGTTCTGCTGCTTGCAATAAAACATGTCCAAAAATCGATCTAATGATGGCAATCATCTATTGTTTACGATTTATTGAGTACTTTAAGGATAGAATTATTATACCGATTCTTACACATTTTTTGTTATTAACAAAACATGTCCAATAATCGATCTAATGTTGGCAATTATCTATTGTTTACGATTTATTCAGTAGTTTGAGAAAAGGATTATTATACCGATTCTTACACATTTTTTGAGTATAATTATAGTATTATCACTTCAATAAAAGCAGTTGGTTGGCAATTCGACACGTTTATCTCTGCATGTTGAAATTTTGTCTTGTCGCATTGATACGCAGTGTTGTCAATATTACAAGAATGTTGTAGATATCATGGAATTTGAATTTACTTACCGAGTCGATAATGCAATTCCTTCGGAATCTACATCCATCGGTTTCTGTTAAGCCAATTCTCATTATATGCGCGCTAAGAACCCAGACTAAAGAGATTTTGTTGTTTTTTCCTACTTGATTGAGTTTTTTCGGCAGTCCCATATTTGCGTAGAATGGGAGTATAGGGTCCTAGAATACCTCAATCATTCAGAGCTTTCACATGAAAACAAGATATTATCTGTTTGAATCAATTGCTGTACCACATGTAGAGATTATAGTACGTCTCCTTATTTATTTGTTCGCAGAAGACACAATCCTCATTTATAGCGATAAAGATTTAAAAAACCTCCAAAGAACGATCGATTTAGACTTGGTCAAATTTAGTGACTGGTTGACCTCTAACAAACTGGTAATGAACTAAAACAAAACGATGTATATTTACTTCGAAAAAAAAACTTCTGCAAGTACCCCACTTCAACTGGTTGTTAATGGAAAAAATGTCAAACAAGTAGTTAACAATAAATATCTTGGTTTGAATATAACGGAAACACTATCCTGGGATCATGAACAAAAACAGATATTGGACGATCTGGACCTGTGTATTCTAGTCTTTCCACATTTAATAGCTTACCAGATGACATAAAAAAATATTTAAATGTATTTATAATAATTTCAAAAAACTTGTTAAAAGTGGCCTATGTTAACAACCAATGTGTTGATTCATAGTTGTAAATAAATAAATTTGTAATCGAATACCATCAAAAGATTACAAATACTCCTCAATAGAGGTATTGGAATGGTTCCCAAATGTAATAGAAGAAGCCCCATCAGGTCACTGTTAAATTCGCTAAATTTGTTGATTGTCAGACAAAGAATAAATTTCAAAACATTAGATTCTATATACAAAATTGAACATAAAATGTTGCCAGACTATTTATCTGAGGTTCGTCAGTATAATACTAGAAATAAAAAAATTGTTTTTCGATATATTCAGTACAGAATTGACACTGGTTTCTACAAGGACAGGAGGTTTGATATGCTATGATAAATTGCCTGGTATGTTAAAAAACTGTTACAAATATGTAACCTACAGGACACTGTAAGAATCATGTAAAAGAACATTTTTTTTGAAAAATTGTTGTTAATTGTATTATTGTCATGCAGTTACTAGTAATTTTTACTAAATAAAGAAAATATCTACCTATCTATTCTCAATCTGATAAGTCCCGATAGGGCAAAATAGCTATCTGTGGAGTGTGGATGCTCTAAATGATTCAACCTCCTTATACAGATGTGGAAGAATCGGATGGAAACACGAGAGTTCCAGTGTTAAATTCAAGCAGGCTCGGAGTCCAGTGGAACAGTGGAACAATCGAAACCTCAGAGCGATGCGATATTGAATAAGCGGCTGGTCTGTTGGAATGGCATTCTGAAAACTCTGATAAGGGTAAGATCGGAGCATTGGTTACAGCAAACGCTACGGTCGGCAACGACACAGGCAACGTCGCGTCTTGCGACTACCACCGAAATACCAGCGTTTGCTGTAACCAATGCTCCGATCTTACCCTTATCAGAGCTTTCGGAATGCCATTCCAACAGACCAGCCGCTTATTCAATATCGCATCGCTCTGAGGTTTCGACTGTTCCACTGGACTCCGAGCCTGCTTGAATTTAACACTGGAACTCCCGTGTTTCCATCCGATTCTTCCACATCTGTATGTTCTTTGAACGTTGGAGAGGTTAGCTCCTAAGTACGAGTATAATATTGGTGTCAACCAATAGATATGCAAGTCATTGAATTGATTAATATTGTTCCCTGCGTTCATTGTTCACATAATATAATATTGAAATATATAATTTCAAAATTCATATGACGTCGTGTATAGTGCTCGTTCTTCCAAATTCGCTATGCCATCAAATATTCCATGCCGTATATCAATCCGATGAAATCCCTAGAAACGATATCATTTAGGAGACTCTACTTCTCAGGAATACAACAATCCTATTACACATATGTCCCCCAGCCACGACCGCGAAGCAGCTTCTGTATGCTTTGTATTCAAGATACGTCGAATCGTAAATTGGCTAGATTTACTGCCATTTCGGAATAGTCTACGTTTATTGTGAAATATAAACTGTTCCACATCGACATCAAGCACAAACAAGTTAATCATTCAATTTACGAGCTACTACTTCGCC
Organism: Propylea japonica; assembly: GCA_013421045.1. Lineage (NCBI taxonomy): Eukaryota > Metazoa > Arthropoda > Insecta > Coleoptera > Coccinellidae > Propylea > Propylea japonica. The sequence continues at coordinate 31,141,481 of CM024241.1, read as the reverse complement.
AGGTAATGGACATAATGAAGAGAAATTTCGCCAATTTTGCGAATATACTGCACGAGAGAGAATCTTCAGAATTGCGTTGCTATCTGATGTTGTTCACAGTATGGAACATGGAAGGCATAAACCGAGCAAGTAATTATCCTAATGTACTTGGGAAATGGCCTGGCGTTGCTACTGAGATGGATAACCTTGCGCTGCCAATCAGGCTGAACAGAAGGGATCTTGCTCTTATTGTTGAGGAGCTCGTGACATCCGGATAAACAAGAGCAAGCTTTGAAACATCTCATGAACTTTTGATACCAAGAATTTATCGAGCGGAAAACTTGAACAAAATATTCCACAAAGGCACTGACTGGATTTATTCAGATATGCTGATTTATACTGTTTTATAAAGTCTAATTAAATATTTTACTTTGGTGCCTATCCTCAACATGATCTATGAGCCTTATAAACACTCAGCCAGTGTCACTAACGCTGTCTGAAATAATTCCCGAAATACTTCTGCGGCAGCATCGAAGGCAGCGAGCATTCACACTCTGCTGCATCATTTCTCTCGCGACTAAATTTCGGCAATGACGGACGAAAAAAATTCCACAGCAACCTAGTTGAATGTAATCACTTGCTGCCGCTCGCGTTGCCGGTTCTTTGACTTCAGTACAAAAAACCCCTAATTTACGGAGCGTAGGGCTGCGCGAGTGGAAGCGGTAGGTGCAGGAGAAGGGTAGAGATTACATTCTCGTGCTGCCCACTACCCTACTCACCTGCTCCCTGCCGTAGAAGTGAGCTGACTGTAATCGATGTGGAAGATTCAAAATTCTTCAGATTCATGCCAATGTTGAACGTTTTGTCACAGTGTCAAGGTATGTGTACAAACAAATGTATTATCCCTACACAGTCTGAATCAGTCAAATAGTGGCTTAGGTTTGTAACTTCTCGATTGTTCGAAAATGAAGATAATACATGAGAAATTCTTCCGAATTTTGTTGCTATCTGATGTTGTTCACAGTATGGAACATGGAAGGCATAAACCGAGCAAGTAATTATCATAATGTACTTGGGAAATGGCCTGGCGTTGCCAATCAGGCTGAACAGAAGGGATCTAGCTATTATTGTTGAGGAGCTCGTGACTATTCCTTAGCACAAATCGTTCACACAAGATGTATAGAAATATTAATATCACATACCTAATCACAATCATATTTATAACCGTTTTAATGAGATAATCGTGAAAATGTGGTGATCAATATCCACTGAAAATTCATGAAAACTTGAACCTAGGTTGAATTACCGACACGTTCAACCTGAATGATGTGATTGTATTCCAATATTTATTGGGAAATTTTTTGAAAAATTCATTTGAAATCCCAAAATTAACGCAAACCTTAAGGGAAATAATTTGGAGTCAAGTTTTTTCCTCTCATAAGGATAATCTAGCCCTCTTCATTTTTCATGAAGCTCAGACATGAAACTTTAATGTTGATAGCAAACTGCGTCGACTAATTTATTCGCTCATCAATATGAAATGACTTTGGTTATTTGGTCGTGGTGAGATATTCAAATATTAGGATTTGGGTTTGACAGTTAAAATTAGGAAAAGTTCCAGAATAATTGAAGTTTATTATGATTTGATATGAAATTTTTCCCTTTTTCCCAGCGTACCTAATGTGTATGTCTCTAGAGAAATCCTCAATTTCTCTTTCTTCCGTGTGGACGCTGTTTTCATGTAAGAAATATCTTAACACGTATTTGTAAGAGAATGCTACGTTTAAATGTTTATTTTTCACTGAAAAGCGGTGGTTCACGCGAAAAAAAGGAAGAAATTTTTTGTCATAAATTGAACGAAGAATTTAAGAATTGTAAATGGTAGGTTAAAATTTCACAGTGGCGTACCACTTTTTTTAGTCAGTTTCGAAAAAAAACTTCAAGAATATATTTCTGGACCTACATTTATGGAAACCTTTTCTCGTAAAATTATCTGAGGAATCACCCGTTTCATATTTTCGGTGTTATTCAGATACACCTTGTATGAACAGCCATGAAAATGAATTTCTTTATGAAGAAATTAAATTCCTACATACAGAGTGTTCCTAAATGGAACGTTCAAACGAAATTCCTCAAGTAAGTTTAAGAAAAAAAGGTCCCATAAACATGGAGTCACAAAAGTTTCGGTATACCGGCTGGTGAAGTTTTACTCAAAAATTGACTAAAGAAGTAGAACTCCACTGAGTTATTTCAAACTAACAAGTTTTTTAAATTCTTCGTGTAAAATAATAAATATCTTTAACGCATTCTGTAGCGGAGACGCTATATTAAGATATTTTACTTTTTACCTAAAAATGGCGCCCCATACAAAAAGAGGCAGCAGTGATTTTTTGTCCTAAATTGAACGAAGAAATCTCCCCTGTTTGTTTGTACATTCCATTTAGTAACATTCTGTATATGATTGAGATTCTCTCTGCGTCATCGGATATCTACAGCTTGGAGCTGGGCTAGTATACTTTGTCATCCACAATATTTATACAGGGTGCGGCACGGAGGATGGATGGTTTTAAAAAAATAATAAAAGCGTTAATTTTTACTCAAAAACACATTTATTGACGGAATCAGATTCTCAAGGAAATAGCATTTGAGACAGTCAAGTGTGGAAAATCACATCAGGCATGTGGTGGCCGAAATCGGTGATGCAGTGCTGGAGGCGCTCTTGGAAGTTCGCGTAGACTCTCTCCAACATCGCTCTCTCAACTTGGGCAACTTCCACGCGAATAGCCCTTTTCAATTCGTCCAGAGTTCGGGGCTTGGTCTCGTATACTCTAGCCTTGAGGTGTCCCCATAAGAAAAAATCGCATATGGATAAATCTGGGGACCGGGGAGGCCAATGAACATCGCCAAACCTGGAAATAAGGCGACCAGGGAAGAGAGGGCGAATAACGTCCATTGATGCTCTGGCTGTGTGGGCGATCGCCCCATCCTGTTGGAACCAGACACGTCGGATTGGAACACGTTGCCGTCGTAATTCGGGGATAAAGAAGTTGTTGATCATTTCGATGTACCGCTCTGAGTTCACGGTAACAGCACGACCATTAACGTCTTCGAAGAAGTAAGGGCCAATGATGCGAGTTTGCGATACAGCGCACCAACCCGTAACTTTTGGGCTGTGCAGCGGTCTTTCGTGTAAGTATTGCGGATTTTCATTAGCCCAATAACGGCAATTCCGCACAGGTCCTCTTGGTCTTCTGTTGATCAGTTCACCACGTCTGCGAAGTGATTCAACCCAACGAAGGATGGTGTTTCGAGAGGGAATAGCTCTATTCCGATGAATGTGGAAATGGCGACGAAACTCACGCTGCACGACCGTGACTGACTCATTATTTCGGACGAAACTATCATAGGCGAAAACACGATGCTCCACCGTCCAAGGCTCCATGACGACAACTGGTAAATAAATGCTAGGAACACACGAGTCTAACGGCACCTTCCCCACTTCTCTCGTCCTCAGTGGGGGAAAGTTATGCCCATCTGAAAAACGTCCGCCCTCCATGCCGCACCTTGTATTATGTAGTAGATAAGTGTAGGAGTATTTCAGAATCTGATCGAATAGAACGTGTCACACTTCTAACCATGTTTTCATTAAACTAAAAAAAAAATAGCAATATTGGAAGGTTATTTAGCAAAGCAATCATATCGATCAGCTAATATTCCTGCAGTGCCAATCACACGATCTTGTAACCCCTCAGATACATCCAAACGCCTCTTCCATTCGCGATGGTTTCGATAGCGTGCTTGAAGGCGTTATCGTTATCGTCTTCCCGCTAATTAGACCTGCAGTTCCGTAGGCATTCGATCACCTAATCATCGTTAACATGCGATATCTCGGCAATGTCTGTTAAATTGGCCGCAATTCTGGCCTAGACAACATCATTTCGTACTTACGGCTATACTTAGACTTGAATACGAAGACTCTTCTCCGATTTATGGCGGTAGATAAAGCCCTGGGTAACGTCGGCTATTAGGCAACGGCCTTTTCAGGTATAATAATAGTGCGTTCTTTCGGTCCTGCGGAAACTGCTGTACGGTAACTGCATCCGGTTTCAAGCGGGGACGAGAGAGAGTGTGGTTAGGAGGAAAATGAATATTTTGACGAGAAGTAGCAGGAGATAACAGAGGATACATTGGGTGAGATCCCTGGGTTGTTAGACATAACCTATTTAATGGGATACAAAAATGTATCGAATCAAGTTGTATTAGTCACCATTACAAAGGTACCTATATATATCTAGCTCAGCTGCTAAGTGAAAACATAATTACTATTATATACTCACTCTTCCGAAATTCAAAGATCTAATTTTAACCTTAACAGCATATTTATAGTCAAAAATTGATAATCAATATAACGAATAGTTTTCTTTGTCATTTTAAAAAGTTTCTATTCAGGATTTTCGGGATATACTGATTTTAACTCAAAAACGTCTTCCTCTTGGCCCTCTTGATATGCAAGTTATTAGCGTATATGCAGTTTTTGGCTGCTATGGCTTCTAAATATAACCAAAAAATTAAAAAAAATTCCTATATGCTGTTTTTGAGTTATATAATTCTCAACTGACATCATGTTCTTATTCAGGCCTGATTGTTTGGGTCGGTATCCCCAGAATTGTACAGCTGTGGACGGTTGCATCAAGGTCAAAATGTGTTATCTCATTTTGCTGTTTTCGCAGTAGTAAAAATCTAAAGCTACGATACAAATATATATAGCTGGGAAAAATTTGTTTTTTGGGTGGTGGAACATCTTGAGAACCTGTACCTATATACACCTAAGTATATTGTGTTAACTATGATCGTAGAATTACTAAGTAAATGATGGACTGGTACTCTTATATTGTAGAATATTGTTACTTATTTGAACAGTAAAACAACACAATGTGATTTTATCTAATACGAAGATATGTATATCGAAAAATTCTTAGCCTACTTCACTATATACTAACGAAATTTCAACGTCAAAATATTTTTTTACTCAACTTATTTTCCTCTTAATTGGATACATTTATTACAGCGAACATTTAAAAAAAAATGTTTCTTCTTTCTCTGCTGATCAGACCTCCACGGCTTTTATTACCAGCCTGTTGGAAGAAAATTTAGGACCTTTCAATCTTTTTTCAATTGAGGAAAGAGATGATAGTCGGGCGGAGCCAAATCTGGTGAATAAGAGGGTTCTTCTAGTGATTATAACCCTAAATCACGAATTAGTTGTACGGCAACATGAGATTTGTTAGCTGGGGCGTTGTCCTGCAAAGACGAAACACCTTTGGATAGCTTTCCGCGTCTTTTTTCTTTAATTTCTTCCCATAGAGTGGTCAGTAATATCGAATAGTAATCTTCAGTTATTGTTCTACTGCCATGATCACTCTATAGCAATTCCAAGCAGATTTTTGGACACTTGGAACTTCTTAGGTTTTGGAGAACCAGAGTGTCGCCATTCTATCGATTGTTGTATTGTTTCTGTATCGTAGAAATGTAACCACGCTGTATAAAGTCTGAAATGCCTCTGTAACCAGATAACAACTACCTCCAGTCTCCTTTAGTATATTTTGATGAGTTATGTCCCCAGAGGAAGACAGCTTTGAAATATTGTATAAAACGATTAAAATGTTTCACGGCAACTTGAACTTCCAACTTAAGTGTACTAATGAACCAGGTTATTCTCTAAGAAGAAACCAGATATGCGATGAGATATTTTCTACCGAATCTCATTACAACAACCCTCTACGCGTAAAATGATACCGCAATGAGAATCTGACAAGTGGCTTTTATGGCAAAGTTCTTCGTGGATTCTTTGGACCAAGTTTGCGGCGATGACTCGACCGCATATTTTGGCCGGAATTTCGCGTTCCGTGTTGAAAACCTCCATAATCGTCGGCTTGTTGGGACGAAAAATGATGAATTTCCCGATGAAAATAAGCAGGGGTAGTTCATATAAATTTTTTTCGAAATCGACCCCCCTTCCAAGATACAGCCTCTGGAAGGCGATGACGAGTTAACTGGTTTTAATTTTTTTTACGACTTCTTAAAAACACTGAGTCATAAAACTATACATAATATAAACCCCTAAGTAGATGTAATTTTTAGATCTCATCATAACCCCCTATGATTTCCGTTCAAAAATTGTTTTCGTGGGATAGATTTCCGAAAAATAAAATTCTCATATGGTTTCCAATTCAATTCTGGAGAAAAAAGTCTCCTGCAAAATTTCGATACAGTCGATACTTTTCTCGGAAAAAATTCAAACTGACAAGTAGTTATGATCACTGTTCATTCCATTTTATCGTATAAGTGTTCCATAAAATGAATATTCTAAGATATCGTATGTCTATGACAGGAGATAAAGCAAAAGTGCATATCTGCCAAATGCAAATTCAAATAAACTACCATTTTTATAACTGAGTAATTCATTTTATTACTGCATCCACCAGATTTGCGATTTATGGTGAAACATTTTTGTCGCAAGGTATTCAAACTAGACAATAAATAGAAATTAAAACAGAAAACATCTTGAAACATAATAAAACAACTTGATAATAATTATCAAGTTGTTTTATTATGTTTCTTACTTTCTTACTTACTTTCTAACTTGATAATAATTATCAAGTTGTTTTATTATGTTTCGAACATTTGTTACGTTAATTGTAATTCATAATAACTATTATTCTGAATTACAATTAACGAAACAAATGTTTTAAATTTGCCCCACCATCTTTCAAACCGAGTCAACATAAAATGTTTTGTACAGCTGGCATGAATAATTTCTGGTGTAACCGGGGTTGAATTTACGTAAGATGAAAAAACACATTTTTCTGTCTACTGGGAATCGTTCAAAGTGAAGAAATCTAAGGGTATAATTCAAAAAAATATCTGGGGTAACAATATTTCAACGACGAATTCTGGTTTTTTTTGATGCCATTCAAAATACTTTCTGTTTTAACTTTCTACCTTGGGACACCCTGTATATTATTTGTGAAATTGTTATCGAAACTTTAGAAAAGGTTTTAATATTATTCTGAAAAGCTTAAATCAATTCAACCTAAAATAATTCTTTGATGATAATTAATAGAAAGAAGCCATTAATTTTCGAACAAGTGAATTTAATGACACTTGACTGTTGCATCGATGTCGTGAGCATGTATGTATTTCTTCCAGACAATGAAGTTAATATAATGACGAAGATGACGCTAGGGCTAGACATACCGGGGAAAGACAAGAATTCTAATGCGGAGCTACATATTTCATACACCAGGAGTTCATAGAGGAATATTTTACGAACGCTTGTATGGGCATCGGCTGGAAATAATAAAAGTGAATTACGTGAAAGGTTTCTCTGGGTCATCCACCATGAAGTAATTGGAAGCGCATGTTCATGTTTCAAACGACCTGGCTGATTAAAGCATGAAAATTTGTGGTGATGGTGACCTAGGGTAGCGTTAGGCTGCCAACGAAACTTTACAGTTTTGACATGACGAATCAATTCAATCCAATTTATTGATCACACAATTTATCAATATTATCTCTCAAAAATTATATAGGTACTTCAATAGTTTGTATAATATTGTTGCCATTTTACAGTAGCTATAGTATATGTCAAGCAAATAATATTAATATTATCAAGAAGAGGTTTAACGCCTCTTATTATTTACTACAGTATTAACCGACGTTACCCTGAGCGCTCCGCTTCGTGGACTGAAGACGTAAAATTTGCGATATGCAAGAACGCTTCAGTCAATGCTATAAATGGTAAACATTTCGCTACTTCGTTCAAGGTTTATGCTATGGAAGAAGGTTTTCGTAGGAAACTGGAGGTGGCGTCTTCGGTATATATAATACCTTAAAGAAGATGCCATTTCGCTCTAAGTTCCAAGAAATAACTTGTATCATTCAGAGCTATCCTGTGCTGATGAGTCCTAATAAGAACGAAATGGCCATCCATCGGTGCTCTGTTTGATATCACTTCCTTGCATTTTGTATGTAAGTATGAGTTTAATACTGGTTGATTTCAACCGATTAATATTATTCTCTGCTCTCACCATATTAATATTATTGTAATTTAAGCCACCCTGTATTTCTCACGGTTTTCGATATTCCCTCTGAATTGTTCTGATCTTGTATAATGAATAATTTATAAACTTTCTTAGGAGTTACAAGAAAAAATAAAAGAACGATTGGGTGTTCACCGTGTAAGTGGACTAATGAACAGACCGGAAAAGCTTCTGACCGCACGTCGGTGCTCTTCCGGATTTCCTTCGACTTTGCAACTGCTTGCAGTGCCGATCAGAAATCTGACATCCCCTGTTAATTCCAGTGATTTCGCGACCTTCAGCTGCCCATTAGATTAACCCAAAACTATTTCCCGGTTTCGGGCATCGAATTTCCGCACCTGAAGTCGTTAGGGCCTAAATAATGTAGTAGAGATTAGGCGTTCTGTAGCCCCCCGTACCCCGGGTTCCAATTAAAGGTCGATTCACAGCGACTGGCCTTGCCCCCATCGAAAACTCTAGCGGAGTTAATCCGCTCAAAATCGATCTCATTTACAGGATTTGGCGATTTCTCGAGACTTTGGGTGGAATTTGCGCGATTAAATTTTGAGAATCCCATCCATGCCTTATGAAGCGAGTGCAAAATTATCAATTAGAAGGCCGATAACAGAGCAGATTACTTTTTGTTTCGAAATCCTGTTCCTGCTCCACTCTTTCAGAGACTTCAATATTATCTCATTATGTTCAATTCGCTTTGATGTCCGCCCGAAAATTGTGTTTAATCGTCAGATGTTGGATTTTAACTCGAATTTATTACAGTTTCAAGTACTCTCTGATCCATTTGCTAGTAACTGAATTCAAATCCATTGTCATATAGGTACACGGTGTACCTACCGAAAGTGCGCGTCAAATATGGAACGAATTAATTTTTCCAGATGAAACATGTTTGGCAACAAAATCCTGAAATAGATCAATTTTTGTTTCACTTTTACCAAATTTTTAAGCATTTTTTAAGGATTTTTGTTGCGCCCTGTGCCATCTACATCAACATGCAGTTGACATAAGTTTGTCACACGTTTTTTATCATTATTCCGAAATTGAATTCAATATTTAGGATGAAATACCACTATTTAAATCTATGGGAGATGATTACCCTTCAGTAGGGTCCTGTAGCGGTCTTAGAAGAACAGAAGATTCGAAAATCATCACTTGGAACGCCAGACCTGGTTTGAAACACCCTCCTGACCCAAGAGCAAGAATAACGTATTTTGTATCTGAATATTGAAGGTATTTGTTCGAACAGTTTTAAGTTTCAATTTTGTAAAAACGGCGAGGCAGGGTTTTTTCTACTGAGGTTTTTCCCTGTGCTCTGGTATCATACGACAGAATAGTATGGTACCCCGTTTTGCACCAACCTCAGCTAGGGACTTTTTTGTTTCATATATTGTATTTTGTTCGCTCTCAATTCAAAAGAATATATAGGTATATACAATATAAGAAGATTGAAATCGATAGAAGAGAAATAACCAGTTGTGCATGCTATCTTTGTATATTTTCAAAGCTTCATAAACTATGGATTTTTAGACAGAACAATGTCATTCGTATCATCTGCGCAATAAACAGAAGGAACTAAAAGTTGTAAAAGATGAAGGTATTTTTATTTTTATTACAACAATGGGATCTGCAACTACGCTATGTACCCAGATCCTTTGTTCTTTATAATGGGGGAAACCTAAAAAAAAGTTACGCAACGTGGTGCACATATTTTCATTTGTTTGTTTTTTTACTAATATGTATTACTTTACTACTATTTTTTCTTATTATATTATTCCTCCTAAATATTTGGATTAATTTTTTTTCAAGTTTTGAACCTGATTTACCTATCTTGAATCATTACTACCCCCCCCCCCATGAAAAAAAGCTATATCCGCCCTTGCGCTCAGTAGCAGCTTGTAAAGTATCTCAATGTAATCGACCCATAAGTAAAAATATAACTTCTACCTGAAATGTACTAATTAATTAGCGAACATTTATATATATCTTCATTCGTTGCTCCTTTGAATCTTTATCAAATAAGATCAGATTAGAATTCGAGCGATAAGACTAAATACCTCGCAGCAACTTGACCTTAAGATCTATTGTGCAAACCCCGCGTTGTTTACCATTCCGGCAGTAAGGTCTTTATAAACCCCTCTGTTTTCATGGGTGCTACGTCCATTATTCGCTTTGGTTTCAGGAAACACAAACCAAGGTGTCGCAGTCTTTCCCTATGGAGAACTGAACAATTGCAGGTGTTCAGCTGTCTGGGTGGCTTCTTGGCAAAAGCGACAGGTATCGTCCATTAATTTTCACTATATTAGTGGGTCCTGTTGAATTTCTATTTCAAGAACGATGATACAAGCCTTCGAACGCTTGTTGAATATTGGAAAAACGATATTCCGAATATTAATTTCACAAGAACTACACTACGCAAAAAAATTAACGCACATTCTGAAAATCTCAATTTTAATGAAAGTTAACTCTACATTGACTTTATAACTCATTTTTTATTTTCTCTCGGGAAGGTTTCGAACGAAAAAAGACAAATTAAATGAAGGAAAAATTCAGGATTTCACCGAATCTTATGTGAAAGAAGAGAAATACCCAATTTTCAAAATACTGGAATGCTGATAAGTGATTTAATACTTGATATTTCCACCCCTTGCGTTAATTACAGCTCGGCAACGACGGTTCATACTCAAAAGGAGTGATCTTAAAATGTTCTGATCTAATCCTTCCCAGATTTCTCTGAGTTGGATTCTTGCGAACTTTCAAACAATAATTATGTCTTATTATCAGAAAAAGATTTAATGAATAAGCAATCGAAAAATTGGGACAAAGGATGTTGTAAAGACTCTTACACTTTTTTAATTTTACTTCAAAATCATTTCGAATTGATAATTGATAATAATAATAAGGAATTAAATAATATATTGTATAATATAATCCGTTGATCAATTCATGAAAACTATTCGGTGATAAAATTAACTAGAATAACTGGGTTCGACCTTATAATCACCGAAGTACACTACTTAGTCGAGAAGAAAGCAAAGAAATTCAAGCAGTGCAACTTTTGGATATTTTTTATACTTCGGTTCTTCCAATATCCACCAACGCGAACTTTTGTGGTTATTTCACCTGAGCAGTATGAATTCGTTTTGAAGAGCTTACAGTCACGTTTCATTCTTTCCCTTCGCCAGGATTTTCCATGCTATCCTGCCGTTTTATCATATATTTTCGCCCTCCCATATCTAATATGAGTTCCGTGCCGAACACATACATACTTCTCATCGAACCATTTCTATCCAACGATTCCACGTCCATAAAAATAATTCCAATAGCTGTGATGTACGGATCTTTCATTATTTTAGCCGTTCATCTGAATTCTCCTCTAGGGCTGTTCAGATTCTAAAGGTGGAACTGATTTTTGAATCATTATGGGTGTCCTAGAGGTTCCTTTGAAAGCTGATAAATAAAAATAATGCATTTAAATTGACTGAGTTTCTAATAAAAGATGACCGGTGGACTATTATCTAATTTCTGAATTCTCTTATATTATCTGCTATGATGAGGAAAGTGCAATATTCTCAATTTTATAGCTCAAAATTTAAAGTACCTCATTTTCGGCATCTTTATCCTATACCGATGCACTTAAATTGACCGAGTATCTACCTAATACTAGAAGACCATTTGACTTTTACCTAATTTCTGATTTTTCATACACTGCGCAAAAAAATTTTTCTTCGTTGAGACAACGGTTTGCAACCGCTCATCTCTTTCAAAATCAGCTTGAGCAAACTCATGGGGTGCAAATTAGCACTAAGAAAATAAAAAATCGTCTCAGAGAATATGATTTAAGGCCTCGTGTCGCGGCAAGAGGCCCAGCTCTTAACCCAGCCCATCCAAGGGCGCGTTTGGATTTTGCGAGAGAGCATATCCATTGGGAAGAGGCTGATTGGAAAAGAGTTCTCTTCACAGATGAGTCTAGATTCTGCCTCTACTATTGTGATCGACATTCCCTTGTATACAGACGTCCACATGAAAGATATGCTCAGTTCAATTTTCTGAATACTACTGGTTTCGGGGAAGGATCGGATGCTTTGGGGTGGAATATCTTTGACTGCTCGCACATAACTAGTGGTCGTTGATAATAGAGCTATGAATGCTGATAAGTATATAAGGAACATTCTTGAAGAGCATGTAGTACCATTTTCCTCATACATTATTGAAGATTTCATTTTTATGGACGATAATACTAGACCCCATCGTGCGCGCATCGTTCAGGAGTACCTTGAAGAGGTTGAAGTCTCTCGAATGGAATGTCCAGCAAGAAGTTCAGATCTCAATCCGATTGAGCAGGTTTGGGACACCCTCAATAGAAGGCTGAGAAGTTCAAAAAATCATCCAGCTACTCTTAATGACTTAGGAATCCAACTCAGAGAAATCTGGGAAGGATTAGATCAGAACATTTTAAGATCACTCATTTTGAGTATGAACCGTCGTTGCTGAGCTGTAATTAACGCAAGGGGTGGAAATACCAAGTATTAAATCACTTATCAGCATTCCAGTATTTTGAAAATTGTTTATTTCTCTTTTTTCACATAAGATTTGGTGAAATCCCGAATTTTTCTTCCATTTAATGTGTTTTGTTTCGTTCAAAACCTTCCCAAGAGAACATGAAAAATAAGTTATAAAGTCAATGTAGAGTTAACTTTCATTAAAATTGAGATTTTCAGAATTTGCGTTAATTTTTTTGCGCGGTGTATATTATCTGTTATGATGAGGAATGTTTCAAACTTAAACGCTAAGATATCTTCAATTAAATGCTTTATAGAATGGTGTTTTTTCTGACTGAAAAGTGCAATGTTCTCAATGTCATAGCTAAAAAATTTAAAGTACCTCATTTTCCATATCTAATGGTTTCGTTTTGAAGAACCTGCTGCAGTCAGCTTTTATTCTTTCGCTTCAGATTTTCCATGCTTTCCTACTATTTTATCATATATTACCTATATACCATAAATATATACCTATACTTCTCATCGAACCATTTCTATCTAACCATTTCAAGTCCATAAACGTAATTCCAATGACTGCGATGTACGGATCATCCATTATTTCAGCCGTTCATCTGAACGCGTCTGAGAATTACGTAAAAGCTCCCCTAGGGCTGTTCAGATTCGGAAAGGTGGAACTGCTTTTCATTTCCTGCCAACATGAATTATAGCCTGAATGCGTCTTTCCCTAAATACTGTCTTCGTATTCTGACGAACGAACTAAGCTCGGACGATCTAAGGAACCTATTAGTTTTGGAGGAATTCCAACTGTTCAACTGATATAGGATGACTGCGTTTGGGGGTTACAGCGAGATTTATTTTATGTTGCGGAAAATTATTGAGCATTTCCAAGAATATTTGTGAGCAAATGGAATAATAAATTAATTAGAAAGGACTCTGTTGAAAGTATATTGGATACCATTTGTTCGTGTTTTCCAAGGTTTTCCAAGGAAAAGTATCACCTTGAATATTTCTCATAATACATATAATAACACAGCAGCAGAAGATTAATGAGTGAAATTATAAAAATACAAAAGAAAAATGTTCTTAATTTCAAGAAAGACACACAACATCTAAGTTGATGCAAATAATAATGAATATGAGTGTTACTCAGAGAGGAGAAGTTCGTTCAAATATTATTTGGGCTATTTCCATCACTAGTGACAACTAACCACAAATTACTGTTCAGATTCGGATTGATTGCTTCAAAAACAACAAACTTTCCGTGTGTTCATACATTATTTTAGAATTTAAAGGTTTCTATTCCATGCTATTAGCAGACCACATCGGAGAAAAACATCAAATTCGAACCAAAACATACATTCGACTGTCTGTATCTGTCCCCGATAAGGAAGAAAAATAGAGCGGTGGAATAAAACGTTTCGACAAGGTCAAAAAGTTGGTCGGAGGAATGAATAATAGCAGAGCAGCAATCTGTGTCGAAAAATGAAGTTAACACAGGTTCGTGAATCTGAACGTTATCCATATTTCACGATAGACATTTCAACACGGCTATTTAGGATGATTAATCGATTGTCCAAACGAAAGATAAACGTACATCGAAGTTTTGTTCGGAAATGATGATACTGAGTTACTGATTTCCAAAATTTTTCGGTATTGACTGATAACTATTGATAGATATTGAAATAGATACTGAAGTTTGATGAATTGAAATCCACGGACTTTATTAGTTGCGAAGAAATATTATTGGTTGTTACACTGATGGCCTATTTGATAGACATTTTATCGATTCGAATCTGAACTTATTGTAACGGGTTGAAATGGGACTAAAAATTTATTAAAGAATTTTTGGAAGTGGCGAGACCTCTGGAAAACGGTATTCGGATTCAGCAGCCCAAAAACATAAAAAATGAAAGAAATCAAAACTACACCTAAACTTTCCCGCTCAAAGCACAAATCGACTGGATTAAGATTATTGTGGATAAAAAAGTTCGTCAAAAAATAATCAATAAATGTCAATTATGGAAAAATAGTATATTATATTATAAGGATTAATTAATTAACGATTTTTCACTAAAACCAATTTTATTGTAATTTTGACTTGGTTGGAGAAAAAATAGTATATATTATTCGGACTAAAAGTGCCTATTTTAACTCGCAATTTTGCATTCGCTCGGCTACACCTCGCAACTACAAAAATTGCTCGTAAAAAAAAAAGGCACTTTTAGTCCGAATAATATATACTATTTTTTCTCCAACCAAGTCAAAATTACAATAAAATTGGTTTTAGTGAAAAATCGTTCATAATTTGGTTATGAATTTGAACACAGAATCATGACAGTGATTGTCAAGTAGACTTCAAATACATTTACTTTTAATCCAAGGATTAAAAGTAGCGTTTTTAATCCTAGGATTAAAAGTGTTGCTAAGTAACGAGTGAATTTTTGTACGGTAAGGAAATTTATGACTTTTGCACCTGAAAATAGTACAAAAATGTCAACATTTTTTGATGGTTGGAGAAAAAATGTATTTATTGAAAAATGAATTTCTTCAAGGGCGTATTTTGAAAGTTTGCCACAGGCGCTACAATCCTAGTTCCGGCTCTGGTCGAAGGGGTATCATTTTTCTCAGAGAGAGTATTTGTTTTGAAATGAACGAAACGAATATGGAATTCTTAAGCATAAAGCAGTCAATAGAGAGTTATCGAAACGCAAATAGAGACCAAACTTAAATAAAGTCCCTAATTTTGAAAGTTCTCTCATCCTTTCGGGTTATTTTATGTCAGGTAATAGGTATGACCCTGGTTAGGTACAATTTTTTTTGTGCAATGATCAATTTGAAATTCGTTTGTAGTGAAAAGTCAGTAGAGCATTTGATATAGTATATTGTGAAAATTTTGTGGAAAAAATTAATAGCGAGATGGAAAATAAATGTCTCAAATTCACTTATGAGGACGTAGTAATATGATTGGAGTAAGTGTTGACGAAGTATTCCTTCATGAATGCTGAAATATGGGAATAAGTGAGAAATAGACAATCTGATTCAATAAAAATTATTTTTCGGCCCTTTTTCTTCGAGAAATTTGTATTTCCTGGTCTGTACCGGGAAGTACGTACTAGGATTCGACCAGGAAGTATGATTCTGAAAAATACAGTTGATCATTACCATAGCATAGCGAACTAACGGCTAACATTTCATATGAAATAAGTCATAAAAAATTTGCATATTGTACGCAACACGCTTGAAAATATTTTTATTAGACTCGCAGAAATTTGTCTTTGGGTCTAAATAATTCTATTTTCCGGATATTTCAATGAAGTATCTTCGGCGACACATGAATTATCACGAGTGTCAAAATAAAGGAAATGCCTCAATAGACTAGACAGGAAATGAGTCTTTCCAATTGATCAGATAGCTATCACACTAGCTGTAGGGTATCCAAAGTACATCTGTGTCTTGTTAACATGCATCCATTTGGCCTAGTTATCTCAGTCAGCTCAATGAATTCTAACAATGCCGGCGATTACTTTGCAGAACATTCGTACCGGATCTAGGGAATTTATGGATATTTTTTAAGGTTCGTTCAATCTTCAGATTTCCTACTGGAGATAACTTGCTCTTTCCTTGCAACGGCGGCGGTTTCAAGAAAAAAGGGCACTATGCACCTTACTGAAGTTCGTGAAACATTCAAAGATGCACAATCTGGGGTTCAATAAAGCTTCTTTATGTAGGGATTCTTCTTGCTAGGTCGAACTGATAAATTGGTTCCGCTGAAAATTCTCAATATTATAGCTCTCGTTATCCGCTGAAAACTGATTCATTTCGAATACACCTACATTCTCCCGAACATTAAATATTTTTTGCTAGTTTATTGATTTCGTGTGAGTTGTAGGATAATAAAGATTCCAGTAATTCCACAGACAAAAGAGTTCTGATAATATGTGTAATTGGAAAAGTATCTAATTGAGAACAAAATTTTTGAATGAGATTAACGACAATGATCATCCAAGAAATCAAACCGTTAGTCCTAGACGAATTTTTCAAAGTGAAAATTGCTCATTTTAAAACAAAAAGTCCCGGCTATAATTTAGATTCCTTTGCTTCCGCGAATAAGTTGTGTATCTCCATAAAAACAATAGAAATTAACATCAAGGAGTTGTTTTCAAAACAATCTTGTGGCTCGGAAATTCTGTTTTTCCTAGCTTTTCCTTTCCTAAAGAGCTAAAGATAACGAACCAGCTGTTATGACTACCTTCATCGACTTCCGTCCAGGTTGTTTCAAAATCAATTGGTCGCGAATTCAACAAGGAAAATCAGCAAATGTGGATATCGAATTCGGTCATGTGGAAGTCGATTCCCTTCTTTTTGGTATGCTACCTTGTCTATTTTATTTACCCCAAAAAGTTTGGATAACCTAGATGCGACGCATTTGCAGTTTATTGGAAATAAAATAAAGATAGGGGAATATGTATAAGCTTCCGAGCTTCCTTCAAAAAAATAAAATATGTTTTCAATGCACGTATAAGTATACTCTGAAAGTTTTATTCTCTCAGAGATATACAGACATTCTGTCCTACAAGGTGTTTGAGGCAGGCAGCAATTCCAGCAAGATTATGGTAAGAATGAGTAATATTATAGTTTCGAGTTGATGGATCGTGAAACGATAACACAACAATAAAAGTTGTAATCAAGAAAGTATTTTCAAAACAATCTTGTGGCTCGGAAATTCTGTTTTTCCTAGCTTTTTCTTTCCCAAAGAGCTAAAGATAACCAACCAGCTGTTATATGACTACCTTCATCGACTTCAGCCCAGTTTGTTTTAGAATCAATCGGTCGTGAATTCAACAAAGAAAATCACCAAATGTGGATATCGAATTCTGTCATGTGGAAGTAAATTCCCTTCTTTTCAGTCTGCTACACCGTCGATTTTGTTTACCCCAAAAATTTTGGAGAACCTAGATGCGATGCATTTGCAGTTGGTTGGAAATAAAGATGGGGGAATATGGGTAAGCTGCCGAGAAATAAAATATGTTTGCGATGCACTGGAAAGTATACCCTGAAAGTTTTATTGTCTCAGAGATACAGGACAATTCTCTTATACAAGGTGTTTGAGGAAGCAATTTTAGCTAAATTCTAGTGGGCAGGACTCAAACTCGAATTGTGGATTTGTGTTGATGGTTCGTGAAACTATAACAAAACAATAAAAAATTTTAATCAAGGAGCTGTTTCCAAAACAATCCGGTGGTTCGGAAATTCTGTTTTAGCGTTTTCTCTCCCATTGAGCTAAAGATAACCAACCAGCTGTTATATGACTACCTTCATCGACTTCAGCCCAGTTTGTTTTAGAATCAATCGGTCGTGAATTCAACAAAGAAAATCACCAAATGTGGATATCGAATTCTGTCATGTGGAAGTAAATTCCCTTCTTTTCAGTCTGCTACACCGTCGATTTTGTTTACCCCAAAAATTTTGGAGAACCTAGATGCGATGCATTTGCAGTTGGTTGGAAATAAAGATGGGGGAATATGGGTAAGCTGCCGAGAAATAAAATATGTTTGCGATGCACTGGAAAGTATACCCTGAAAGTTTTATTGTCTCAGAGATACAGGACAATTCTCTTATACAAGGTGTTTGAGGAAGCAATTTTAGCTAAATTCTAGTGAGCAGGACTCAAACTCGAATTGTGGATTTGTGTTGATGGTTCGTGAAACTATAACAAAACAATAAAAAATTTTAATCAAGGAGCTGTTTCCAAAACAATCCGGTGGTTCGGAAATTCTGTTTTAGCGTTTTCTCTCCCATTGAGCTAAAGATAACCAACCAGCTGTTATATGACTACCTTCATCGACTTCAGCCCAGTTTGTTTTAGAATCAATCGGTCGCGAATTCAACAAAGAAAATCACCAAATGTGGATATCGAATTCTGTCATGTGGAAATAAATTCCCTTCTTTTCAGTCTGCTTCCTTGTCGATTCTGTTTACCCCAAAAAGTTTGGAGAACCTATATGCGATGCATTTGCAGTTTATCGGAAATAAAAATGGGGGAATATGTGTAAGCTTCCGAGCTTCCTTCAAAGAAATAGAATATGTTTGCAATGCACTGGAAAGAATACTCTGGAAGTTTTATTGACTCAGAGATACACGAAATTGCTGTTATTCAAGGTGTTTGAGGAAGCAATTTTAGCTAGATTCTGGTGAGCATGACTCATACTCGTATTATGGTTTTGAGTTCATGGTTCTTGAAACTATAACAAAACTTTAAAAAGTTTTAATCAAGGAGCTGTTTCCAAAACAATCCGGTGGTTCGGAAATTCTGTTTTAGCGTTTTCTCTCCCATTGGGCTAAAGATAACCAACCAGCTGTGTACCTTCATCGACTTCAGCCCAGTTTGTTTTAGAATCAATCGGTCGTGAATTCAACAAAGAAAATCACCAAATGTGGATATCGAATTCTGTCATGTGGAAGCAACTTCCCTTCTCATCAGTCTGCTACCCTGTCGATTTTGTTTACCCCAAAAAGTTTGGAAAACCTAGATGCGATGCATTTGCTGTTTATTGGAAATAAAGATAGGGGAATATGTGTAAGATTGCGAGCTTCTTTCAAAGGAATAAAATATGTTTACAATGCACTGAAAAGTATACTCTGAAAGTTTTATTGACTCAGAGATACAGACAATTCTGTTATACAAGGTGTTTGAGAAAGCCATTTTAGCTAGATTCTGGTGAGCATGACTCATACTCGTATTATGGTTTTGAGCTGATGGTTCCTGAAACTAACAAAACAAGAAAAATGTTAATTAAAGAGCTGTTTTCAAAACAATCCGGTGGTTCGGAAATTCTGTTTCAACTAGCGTTCCTCTCCTAAAGCTAAAGATAACCAACCAGCTGTTATCACTACCTTCATCGACTTCAGCCCACTTTGTTTTAGAATCAATCGGTCGTGAATTCAACAAAGAAAATCACCAAATGTGGATATCGAATTCTGTCATGTGGAAGCAACTTCCCTTCTCATCAGTCTGCTACCCTGTCGATTTTGTTTACCCCAAAAAGTTTGGAGAACCTAGATGTGATGCATTTGCAGTTTATTGGAAATAAAGAAACTGGAATATTCGTAAGCTTCCTAGCTTCCTTCAAGGAAATAAAATATGTTTGCAATGCACTGGAAAGTATACCCTGAAAGTTTTATTGAGAGATACACGAGAATTTTGTTATATATACAAGGTTTTTGAGGCAGCAATTCTAACTAGATTCTGGTGAGCATGATATATACTATGGGTTTGAGTTGATGATGAAATACGAGAAATTGTACTCGGGGAGCTTTTTTAAAACTATCTTGGCTTTCAATCCCAAAACTCAAGCCACAGTTCACGTGGTTGTTTCTAGGGAAACAGAGTGCCTCAGTTTTTGGTTTTATTTCCTTACAACCACCATGATGCTATTGTAGATATTTCTATGCAATTTGGTACATGACTGCATCAAAATGCATTTTATGATGTACAAACAAATTCATCACTTTCTACAACAACGTATATGAGGAGTGTCTTTCACTGAATCAAAAATGGAGGAAAAATAAACGTGTCATAATTATTGTCAAAGTGTGTTAGTAAGTGGACTGAACCGGTCGATTTATTCCCAAATAATAATGATTTGCATTATTTTAGAATCTAGGAATCTGACAGAGGTTCATATTCAGCTGCTCCATGAAGAAACGAAATTAAGTAATGATCCCCTAAAAAGAAAATCTGAATACTTTCAGAATGAATGTGTTGTCAGAACACGCATTCAGGATTTGATAATTATCCCTAGAGCTTTCGATGTTATTTCATTTATGAATGAATAAAATGAAACCAAAAGTTTAATTATTCAAATTCAAATAATTGTTTACTCATTTTGAACAAGCGAGCTTTAGGAAGTTAGGACTTTCTCCAATGTTCACTAATTATATTGAAATATGATGTAGGTACCTATTAAATCGTCCTGACGAAGGAGCCAATAATATCTCCGAAATATAGAAGAGATAATAGTTGTCTAAATACTGAATAGACCTTGCCGAGTGCCCAAATTCCTCAAGTTTTAATGTTTTAGAAAAAACGGCAATACTACTTGAGGTATAACTATAGTCTATCCAAATCCGAGAGGCCAAGCGTAAACAAACTAGAAACGCGATTTGGTCGCTCTTATTGGTCGAAGCTTCAGGAACGCCACTTTCGACCAATAAGAGCGACCAAATCGCGTTTCTAGTTTGTTTACGCTTGGCCTCTCGGATTTGGATAGACTATAGGTATAGGTATCGATCACAGATATTGGATCTCATCAGGTCTCTGGAACATGAAGGCGAGCTGTACAGAGTGTGGTGAGAACAGCTCTGTAAGGCACAATAGACCTTGAGGTCTCATGGAACTGTAAATCTTTTTATAACTATAACTATAGGTAAGTATCATCGGTATTCATTTGTATCTAGAATTGATCAGAAAATGGTAAGACGGAAAAACGAATGCTTCATTTTTGTACCTTACTTTGAAGCATTGTGTTTCATCAAAGCATTAAAGCTCTTTTCATGTTGAAAACCGAAATAGGTTCTTAATCGAGTAGTATCGTGCTGAGTAAAATTATTCGGAAATTGTCTAGCCTAATTAATCATTCTTAAGTTGACCGATTATGTATATTCTAATTAATATAAAGTTGTTAATTGACAATTTTTCAGTGAATTCCTCCTAACTTTTCTTCAAATCAAAATGGAATGTGATATGTAATAATGCTTTTTGTTTTCAATGCATAGGTACTATAGTTTATCCTAGTTTCGAGATGGCCTGTATTTTTTATTCTTGAAAGATTTTTTTGGGCGCTGATGCTATGTTAAGGGTTCCGATACATTCGACTTTGTCTTGCTTGCATATGTCGAGAATGTAGAAAATAAGGAGTAGCTTTTTGTTGCAGCGTTGTTGTTTGCGTATCCTAATGCATAAAACATCTAAGACTCCGCTCATTAGTGAAGAGAACTTACATGCACTCACGAATAGGTACAGTAAAACACGTATTGTTGAAGATGTCTCGTTATGGTATAGGTACAGTGCATACAGGTATACATTTAAAAGAATCTTATCTATAACCAACCAGTACAAGGTAATAAACCATGCATTTGTGAAGTCTTAATTCGCATTGGAAATATTTGATTGGAAAAGCGATTGATATACAGGTGTTTCAAAAAAAGGTAATCCCCTCTCTAGGGTAGATAGAAAACCGAAAAATAATAGGGGTTTCGTAGCCCTTTCCGTATTCAAGATAGAGGGCGCTATTTACACGGTTCGTACCACCTTGTTATGAACATAACTTTTCAAATATTAGATTTATTGAGCAAAATTTCAAGTGAACTTCAACATCATTCAATTTCACACCAAAAAAGTACTCTTGAAAAAACTCGATGATGTGTACGGTTTGCGAAATATTTTTGTTTCAAAATTACTTCAATGACCTCATAGCTGACTCCCAACCGTTACAGGCATCGGGTGTTACCTCATAATTTTCAAATCTAAATATTTCGAAAACGATACACATTATCGAGTTTTTTCAAGAATACGTTTTTGGTGTAAAATTGAATGATGTTTAAGTTCACTTTAAATTTTGCTCAATAAATCTAATATTTAAAAAGTTATGTTCAATACTAGTTTGTACGATCCGTGTAAAAAGCGCCCTCTATCTTGAATACGGATGGCTCTACGAAAATTTTTTACTGAACAAAACCCAATTATTTTTCGGTTTTCTTTCTATCCTAGAGAGGGGATCACCATTTTTTAAAACACCCTGTAGTATTTTGGCCATTTCAATCATATCTATTTATTTCTTCTGTTCATTGTTTCAGACAGCATTTATAGCCAGGAAAACATTTCAGACCCTTGACTCTCAGAAAAACAACTATCGTCACTCTTTAGAAATGTTTGTCATTTTTGACAGGCCTCTGAAAATAATCGTTGACTATGATCTATTTTTGATTTATTCAATTGTCAAAAATTCATTTGATCGTTTTTAGAGTGGATCTCATTATTGGAGACCAGATTATTTTGATAATCAACAGACGGTTGATTGATAGAATTTTAGGTTATTGACATGAAAGCAGCTGCAAATATTCAGGGAGAAAAAAACAAACAAAAAATACTGTTACTTATATCTTTCTCTTTCTGGTTGATAATAAATGTCAAATTCACAATATCTTTTCCGAAATCTGGTGATCATTTATTTTCTGAAACACCTTTCCAATATACAGGGTGTCAAGGAAAAAGTACCATGCATAGTCCCATGAATATATGCTGGAAACTGCTTCCTTTAGAAAATACAAGGTGTTAAAGTTTATTTTTTAATTTTTTTTTACTTTGGACAAAGAGGTAAGAATTGAACAAAATGTGATATGCGGGGTTTTGTATGATCCAAATATCCTACTAGTTTTTAGATTACTTATAGAGGACGCCACATACAGGATTCCACATTTAAATCAACCCTCACTTTTTTGCCTCACACTGTATGCCATTCTGGAGTAGAAATAGCGATTCCTCTATCTTTTTTCCTTCAATAAAGTATACTTTAATGAAGTCGCTAGGAATAACGGTTTTCGGTTAAATGATTCGAAAAGTTATGATGACCTACTTACAATAACAACCAACAGCAAGGAATCAAATCAAAATCTTAATCAAAAACACAAAATAATGAAAATGACAGGTAAAAAAATTAGGGCTGACGAGTGTAGGTTCTGTGGGGAGGAGGAAGAAACTCCCATTCACCTAGTCACGGAATGCTTTGGCATTGCGGGCCTAGGAAGAGAATGCCTTGGGTGAGAAACTCGTAAGAGTGATGAACTAGCTTCGTTGAAGCCTTCACACATATTGAATTTCATTAGATCTCTGGAACCCCTCCCCCCCCCTCCTGGCTGCGCCCTTGACTTTCACTAAAATAAATTACTTGAGAACTAGTTTTAATCAGAACAAAAATCCGCTGTTCCGTTCCATTACGTTAAAAGTTGTTTACAGCCAATCTTTCTTCTACTTCTAAGATGTCAACTTTCGCTGCTTTATTTATTACTATTTGTGCGCCCTCAGTGCGAATAAAAAACATTCGTCCTTCTGATTTATGGTCAGAGTTAGCCTGAGTTATGTCTCTTGAGTATTTTTCAAGCAAATTTGATTATGCATGGGAATTTATCTGAGCTTGAAAAAATTGGAGAGCTGGAACCGCTTTCAGTCAGCGATATGTCATTCCTGCCCGTTTAGAAATGCGTTTCAGTTTTCTGGGAAATTATTCATGATGAAATGTTTGATGTTCAGATATTCAAGAATGTAATTACTTGTATAGTTTTATTCGAAGTACGGGGTGGCCTGTCTATGGTTTTTCGAGGACATTTTCTGTATGTACCTACAGCATATGTTTGAAAAAAGGCTCAGGAAGGTCGACTTTCATTTTGAGGTAGACAAACTTTCACTCCTGCTCCCTCTATGCACAGCGTCAAAACTTTTAATAGGCAATGCATGTTTTGTGGCATGTCATTTGAGATATTTTTATATTCTCTACACATAAATTCAATTGTAGTAACGACCTCTCACCTTTTATTGGTGATTTATTAGAAAGGACCGGGCTTAGGAAATTTTGTTATAGGAAAGATTCACCTAAATTCCATACGAACAATCATCTCTCGAGTTTTGTAGCATAAATTCAGAAAATCTCTGTAGATGACCGCTGTTTCAATAGGCATTTTTGAATACTTATTCGGGTTAACTCGATCCCGGAAAGTACGGTGCTATTAACTCGATCACTGACTCAGGTTGATCTATCGTAACCCTACACGAGAGAAGGGTCGTAAAGTCACCGCATGCGCACTACAGTTTAATTTTGTATTTGAAAAAGGCGTGAATAAGTCTTCTACTCTTTTCTTAGTAATTTCATATATTCTATTCCTAAAAATTATGGAAAGAGAAGAGAATTTGGCTCAGTGTAAAATGTGTGATTTCATGAGCTGATAAAATAATGTGAAACATCTTCTTCATAACTTTGTTTGCAGATCTTTCTGCGTTAAAGCTAAAGCCTTCTCTACTTTTTCAACATAGGAGCTCAAAGATAACATTGAACATTTGAGGGCACACAAGACATTATAAGAAAGATTTTACAGAAACAATCAGTAAATAAACTGGACCTGAAAAATAAATTTACATAAGCCAATAAATGCAAGCAAAACTAGAGACAATCCGAAAGTAAACTGGGACTGAAAAAATAAATCCATGAAATATTTGGTTTTGTTAATGAGATACGACTGTCACTTCAAATCCTAAACCTGATGTGTTCGTAAACTTAGAACCCGGGTCCGCTATCCGAGTAGATCCGTGACGTGGCCCAATGGATCGAGTCAGTAACCCTGAGTAAGTTTCCGATATATTCCAATGCCAGTCCTTTTTTTTTATTTTGATCCATTGGTAAACCGCCTAGTTCACCTCAATGTAACTCTTATTTGTGGCACAGAAGTTTATTTAATATTTTCTCGTGGTTTTTTATACTGGTTTGTTCTTTAAGATCCAATTTCGAGATATCAAACACGATGAAAAAAATTATGTCATATAAGAAGGCATCGATATGAATATTTGAGCTTATTCTATAAATCTATGATCGATCAAGTACTACACTTAAAATGCAAAGAGAGGTTTTTACTGAGTTTCTGTGTTCCCCTGTATCATATGCATAAATATAATATAGTGCTCCGATCACAACTTCCTCTGTATATACAGTGAAGTATAGATGGTGTATCTTTTGATACAAGAGAAATGTATCTCAAAACAGTAGTATTTATTCGAATGTACATAAAAAGCACAAATAGTTTTGTCATTGTAGGTAATTTCCCATACCAAAACCTCATTATTCGCACAAGAAACCTTCTCCACATAATTTTTATTGGAACATCAACCCCTGTAGGTTGTATCCTTACTTGAAGATTTCAAACGGGTCCCTGCTTTAGCACGAAGTTCGTAAATCACTTATCTAGCGAATTATCGGTCAGATACACACCCTTGGAAACTTTGTTGTTTAAAGCAGTTCCCAACATAATAATTGGTTTATAACCGACTAGAGTCGCTTTTCAATAACCCTCGACCGCATATGAACACCCGACATGGCACTGCACCTTTGAAGGGGAATTGATAGGATCAAGTATCAACAGAATTGTCACCTGCCAAAACCAGTCTGAAGGAGTTAAAAATAAACTCAATTAACTAACAGAGATTCTTATAACTCCCATAATGATTCTCATTACAAAATCGACCAAAAAAAGTGACAAAAATAGTTTCAAGGTTCGTTATTATTCGACATTATTACTGTCAAACGTGGCTCCGAAATAATAATCTTTCGTCTTATTAATATGTACATCCTATATCTACTCAAGATTAAAATAATTATCTAATCAACTTGCTTAGATCGCTAGATAATTTCCATTTTACATAAGAGATACATCTGACATAATATAAATTTCTAAATTTATTCCAAAATATTTTATATGAATGTTCCCCTCATTATTAATGAATTTTCGTGTTCGTAAAAACCGACTTTCAATTCAATTTTGGGGTCGATAAAATTGCTATTTAATCATCTAGTTTATTAATGACGATTATTAATGGTCGATACCGTTGATCGCTAGATCAATGAGCAATTCGATTACAAGTACATAGATACATTTGACATAATATGAATTTCTATGTTTCAGTAGAGTTGTAACATAAGCCATTACTCGTATTGCTTCTGAATACTTCATGCTGAGTTGCCCATGACAATCAAACAATGAAATAAGAGAAATCATGTATTAAAATGGGTCATCATTAGTCAATTCCGAGTACGTTAAACGGAGCTTTCATTTCAGGATCAACGGAAAAATATGAATTCACCAAAACTTTATTTTAACCAATACTGATCTATGTAAAATTTCTGTAAGAGATTCACTGATTATAATTTTGTCGAAGATTTCCTGTTGTCTGAAGGTAGACTCAATGTCGGACATTCCGCACTGGGCTGAATCGGATTATCAACGCAGCGTCCTGCTTAAATTTTGCGTTGGATGTTGTCTTAATTGGAAAACTTTTGTACGGGAAGTACCAAGATAAGTTTCCTAAGCATATTAAGATCTGTGATCAGGATTTGCTGGGATAATATTCGTTAAGGAGAAAGTTAAGATGAAATATTCAGTGCCAAGAGTTGTGTATAATTTCCTGCTGTGAAAAAAAGAGACATTACAATTTATAGCGGCATTTCCTGGAAAGGGTAAATATTTTTGGGTTCAGCTCTGTGGCAGATGTGATATTTATTAGTTTTCAGATAGTAACTGATGATCCTAGCAATATTTCGTCTCAATTTGATATATTCACGATTATAGTAGTCGTTATTGGTATGTTGTAAGGGAACAGCCTTCTGTAGAGGAGGGAGAGTGAGTACCTAATTTAACCGAGTAATTTTAATGTACTATCACATCGAAATTTCGAAATTCACAGATTATTGGGCAAAAAAGTTATCTGTAAACTTCGAAATACTCGATTGTACTCACTGTCCAACCGCCGTATCCACTTTTAAGCCTTTACTTTCGAACGAAAGTAACTGACGGATTACAGTTTTCAGAGTACATTCAAGGCCAGAATATCTCGGTTGAGTTCATCAAGAAACTGAAAGAACGATCATTAAAACAACTGAAATACGAATGTAATAACTTTTGTATTTGTTTCAATAATCATGTTGACTATTCGAAAGCACAAAATCAAGAAATTGAAAGAATGATCATTAAAACAACTACAATATGAGGGGGTGAATCTTCATGTAATTTTAAGAAAAAAAGTTTTTATAAACATGTGTCCGTAAAAGCTTCGTTACGGAGCTACAGGGTGTTAAAATTTCCAATAAAATTGGTTTTATCTTCATAACTCCTGCAGTTTTTGAGATATTCAATCCAAATTTGGAATGTGAGCTATTTTCAACAAACTCCATCATTGCAAGTCCTGAATCTCAACTAGAATCTTCAGGGTGTTATTTTTCCAGATCCATGTTTCCTTTTTCTCTTTCAGCTTTTTTGCGGTACGCTACTGATCAGCGTAAAATCAATTTTTGATATCTTTTATTTTGATAGCTCGACATATGAGACTCAACTTGAGCTTATCCTATATCAAACTACAATAGTTCAATAATTTTCTACTCGAAAACGGTTAGAGATACGAAAAAATTACGTCTAAATTGAACGAAGACATCAAAAACTGATTTTACTCTGACCAGTGGCATACCGCCAAAAAGTTTGAGAGGGAAAAAGGATACATGGCTCCGGAAAAAAAAACACGCTGTTGAAAATAGCCCGCATCCCAAATTTGGACTGAATATCTCAAAAACTGCAGGAGTTATAAAGAAAAAACTAATTGTTTTTGGAAATTTCAACACCCTAATGAAGCTTCTGCGGACCCATGTTCATATAAACTTTTTCTTCTTGAAATTATATGAAGATTCATCTCTTTAAGTTGTGACATACTATGTAACACCATGTATAATAAAAATAAATTTGTCTTCTTCTTCATGGCACGATGTGTCTGAAATAAATTGGTAATATTGTAAGATATTCATTTGTTAAGGTACTACAGAAAAATCTGTAAATTCATGATTACATAACTACATAATTATCAAGTTTACTCGCTCATATAAAAAAAGTCGAAACAACATATTTGCATATGCCGTATAAACTTCTTTGGAAATTTTCTTCCCAAAAATATAATACCTCTTCAAAGATTAAAAAAAACATTGTATTTTCATTTTTCCTGTATATTAAGTTCAATACGCTCAACATCTAATCATTTCGGAATTTTGCGACCCTGGAAAATATGATTGAAAAACTCAATAGATTTACTTCAGTTTTTTCGAAAACTTAATTATTCAGGAGAAAAGGCAATGCTTTTTCAAAAAAATGAGCTAACGCGACACTATTTTGCCTTCAGATTTAAAAATTAGTGTTCTGCAATGAAATGTGAAGTTTTATTGACGAATAACCAAAGTTTCGTTGTTGAATTTTTTTTGAGGAAAAAATACCTTTATTTTCACCACACAAATACCCCATACATAATTTCGGCATTATTCATAGACCTTGTATATTCATCCGAGTGTAAGCAAAACCCGAGGATCCATATTTTTCCACATTCTCCATCAATATCACCACGTTGAGGTTCAGTATATGTCCAATCCTCCTAAAACTATTCCAGAGAGCCTTATATCGGGACCGGATTGAACGTGATGCTCATAAAAAGGTTAAAAGATACTTCGCAAACACATTTCAAAGCTTACGTAATGGACAGGATGTTTTCATAAATCTAGTTTTGTGTAGTCGAGAATATACATTCTGAAAAATACGTGAGAGGAAAAGCTGCGTCAAGCTTATAATGAAATACATTACAGTGGTATGGAACAATAAAAGAGATTAATTTTCTGTTTATGGAAAAATGTATGTATTCGTATTGTTATATCACTAGGTAATGAAATTTTTCATTAGCCAAATACACTCATCGGCAAAATAATCGTTTCACTCAAAAAATCGATGAAGTTTGTTAATTCATAAAGATGAATATGACTCGATTGAATTATAGGTATGTTCATCCTTAACAATCACCAGTTGTGAATTTCAAAAAAACTCGACGTACGTTATTTTATACTGGGTGAAACAAAATCTGTTCTGTTACCCTAACTTTAGAACCACCCCTGGTGTGTTCCAGTTGATCAACCGTGTGATTTCTTATTTCATCATCAAGACACATCTATCTTCTCTTGACAATTTAGTTCGTCATTGATAATAATAGCTCAATTTTTGTTAAAGATACAGGGTTTTCAGAGCAACATTAAACTCCACAAGTTCGCTATGGCTATGAAAGTACTTCCATAGATTTAACCTTAAGTCTGAACTTTATGAAAATAAAATGCAAACTAAGTGAAAACATAAAACGAGAAAAGTTTTAGCGTGACATGTTGTTCGGTATGCACCATTTATTGGAGAAGATTTCGTTCTAATGCTTTATAATGCGCAACCGCATCAACCGTATGTGGCTAGGATTGCCAGGGAGTATTTAGCAGAGGTTGATATTCAAGAATTCTACTGGCCTGCTCTAAGCCCAGATTTGAACACGTTATGTTTTTGACTTAGTTTTCAGTTTTCAGGTCAGACTTTTAGGTTAAATATGTTGAATTACTGTTGTAGCCTCAGCGAAATTTAATGTTTTACTAAAAATCCTGTATCTTAAACGAAAATTGAGCTATTGTTATGAATGGAGAATTAAATTGTCAAGAGAAGATGTGTCTTGGTGATGGAATAAGAAATCACAAGTGGAACACACCAGGGGTGGTTCTAAAGTTAAGGTAAAAAAACAGATTTCGTTTCACCCTCTATAAAATGACGTACGCCGAGTTTTCTTAAAATTCAATACTGGTGATTGACTAAGGATGAACATAAATGCAATTGAAAAAAAAGTCATTCGAATTGGACTTGAAATAACATATTTATGAATTAACAAGCTTCATCGTTTTTTTTGAGTGGATCGATTATTTTGCCAGTCAGTGTTGTTCAATGACCATCACGTCGTTAGAGCACTCATATGTGAAATAATGGCAACTAATAGTAATTATATTTTTTCTACAAACGTCAAAAAATGACAAGGTTCGCGCATTGGCAAGAATATGCGAAGTGACCCTTTTTTCATTTTCCTTTGTTACTATGACACCGTGCGCGAAGTAGTGCATGTAAACTATATGGGATTTTTATATTTTAACCTTTATAGTCCGGTCTATTTAGACATTCGAAGTTACATGAAGTCCCAACAAGCTGAATTTCTGTGAAGTTATTCAAAACATAATTATAAACAATGTCTAAAAGTTCCTCATCATTCCCCTGTGAGGAAAAAATTTTATTCGAGGTCAAATGTCAAAAAAATGAGTTTTTCGCGATTTTCAGCAAAACGGTAAGTTTTATCATAAAAGTACTTCAGACAAAAATTGTAGATCATAAATCTATAAAAAATGTATCAATAGGTACTTTTTTTCTTACGATCCACCGTTTCTGAGATATAACGATTCAATCTCGACTATTTTTATTAACTCGGCTGCGAATCGTTAAAAAAATCAGTTCTCGATCACCAAAGTAGCATTTCTCGCACTAGATACAAAAATAACTATTATTGCCTCGATTATTGCTCCATTTTATAACTCCATAGGATACCCGAATTCTATGCGTAGTGAAAACAACAAGTCCTCTTGATAATCCTCTTGGATAGTGGAAAGTCAATTTCATAACGTTTTTCGGTGAAAACGTATCTTGGATAAGTATCATAGACCTTTCAAACCTTTCCACAGAGTTGAGTGCAGTCAGCATGATAGATGGAGAGGTCCGAGAGGGAAGATGGGGTGAATGCAAAGGGAGACTAATTTATAAGCCTATTTATTGCAGGATTATTAAATCTACAATTTTATAATTGACACAAGGATAACTGAAATGAAACGTATTTTTTCTGTGACGGGAAAAAATGTGACATTTTATATCTCTTGACAGGTCACAAAATATGACATTTTACGAAATTACTTTTTTCCCTGTCAAAAACATGATTCTCTATGTAGCCGGGAAAAAAGCACTCACTTTTTTCCCGGGTAAAAAAGTAATTTCGTGAACAATTATATTTCTTTCACTATTAAATGGTCGTTTTTCCTGTTACAGAAAAAAATAGTGTATTATACACGGGAAAAATATTAGATTTTAGCTCTCGGCTTCGCTTCGCGTCGGGAGATAACATAACCTCGAGCTAAAATCTAATACTTTTTTCCCTTGTATAATAAATAACTATTATACATCGAGTAGAACAGCATTTCTGTATTCAATAACGTTGTTTTGGGAATTGCAAAATAAAAAAATAATTTAAATGAAAGACTTCATTGTTTAGAGAGAAGAAATTTCTATACAATCGTATCATATTTTCTGCATTCTGCCGCATTTTCTGGGCACAAGCTCAAAAACAATTCTGTATGAGTATGGCTGGCCATAATCTTTCTACTTTCGATCGGAAAAGAAGAGAATTTTCCTGTCAGAGCTTTCTTCAATTTTGTTCTTTAAAGCTGAGCTTTCTGATTTAAAGTTCTTCACACATATGATAAGGTTTTGATAATTTTAGACACGAAACTTGCGATGCCTGCTACAACTTCAAATGAGTAGAGTGCATTTTGAACCCTGTTATTCTTTTTTCTATATTTGTGAATGCTTTATTTCGTCCAACGAGAAAATGTATTTTTTTGATGGTTCTGAATAAATTATTCACACTCAATGTGAATGAATTCAAATTTAATTCATAGGTATTCTACGTAGAATTATGGAAAATACAAATTCATTCCATTCATTTATGAATTCAATTTTCCTCTTCAAATCGAATCTCATTTGAAAGTTTTGAAGTATTGCTGTCGAAAGGACTTCCTGAAATTTTTAAGATTTAAATAGGAGAGTAAAATTCATTATTGAATTGAAGGAAACCTTCGACTCTCACGATATTAGTATTTAAATTTTGGTTTCCTTCAAATGAACGAATAATCTTGAAAACCATCAATGATATCATAACCTTCTCATATCTTTTGAACGAACCGATAAGTGTATGATACCTGAAAAACAGAAAAAGTGACCTAATCTACAGCAGAGAAAGATCCCCTCACAGATACAATTTATCTATTCAATCAACATTTGAAATGTTGATTTGTTTCCGGTTGTTGACATGTATAAGAAACACGAAACAGAAATTTTGTTCTCAAATAGTATAACGAAATTCTCATTTCAGAACAAATTATTTTTCCAAGAAGCAAATCAAAGATTTTGGGCGAATACTCAGAAACCGTTGAGCTTAATAATGCGAAATTATGGAAATTACCTGAAAATTTTCTATATTATATCCGCCCAAACTTCTGGTTATATTCAATATTCAATTTGAAAGTTATAACCAATTTATAACGATAATCACAAAGTTGACATGATTGATTGATATCACCAAGAGTAATATTCGATGAGACGTGAAGCCCCACGAGTTCGTGTGGATAAACTCATGGGACGAATACCATGGCGTTGCAATTTTAATAAAGGAACGATTGAATATCGATTCAGCCTTGTATGTTTACCCAACTAACTCAGTTCATCATAAAATCGAATGATTTGCATGAGGAATATGAAAAGGAAGGCCGACTCCCTTGTCAATCTCCTCCCTTATCCACGATTCACATATCGAGTGAAACGAAAAGGTCAACCCTTATAATGCATGAAGTTTAAAACGGTATGCTTTATTTAACTTTTCCAAATAAACCAGTAAAAATATTTCTCATGTTTCAAAAAGCATTACTTTTTCTTTTACAGGGTCGGGATAAAGTATGGAAACAAGTAAATGTCTTTTGAATGAGTATGACAATATTTATGAAACTTTCAAGTGAGTGCAATAGCACATAATGTATCTGATGTACAATTTTTTGTTGATAATATACTTCCAGTTGAACCGGAAATACTCTCAACTTTTTCAATTTATATGGGACCTCCTGTGTTTCTTTGCTGATGTTGGAAGAGTTTGGGAGGTCGATTTTGTACATACTTGGTTGAGTGTACAAAAGGATTACCTATCACACATTATTCAAATTCTTTTGAATTTTCTACATTACCGCAAAAATATTCAGATAAACGGATTGATGTTGTGTACAATCTAGAAGCAGGTAACAGGTACTCAAGTGTCAACGATTTTACGTTAAATTAATTGTACAATAAAGAATAGGTTCACTTAAGAAGAAGAGATCGTATGTATATTGGGTGTCCCAAGGTCTATTAGATTATTATGAAAAATTTTGATGGTAATGATTTCAAATTTTGTGGATCGATATTTGGCCATGTAAGGTACATTTTTTAAATAATTTCATATTTTCAGTGTTGCCGGATGAACGACAATTCGGCAAAAACTTTGTTATTTTAAATGGGGCATACGGTATTCCTATTTTTTTTATAATACTACATGAAATATTAAATATATTCATTCTTACTTTTTTATACCTATCTTTAAACGTTTTTGAG
Source organism: Propylea japonica (assembly GCA_013421045.1). Classification (NCBI taxonomy): domain Eukaryota; kingdom Metazoa; phylum Arthropoda; class Insecta; order Coleoptera; family Coccinellidae; genus Propylea; species Propylea japonica. Next base: position 31,107,808 of record CM024241.1, on the reverse strand, counting down.
TTATTAATTATTTTTCGAAATTTGAAATCACTTTGCACTTGACTTTTACATTGTACTTTTCAATTATAAATTACTAGCGACCCGCCCCGGCTTCGCACGGGTGCCTCACGCGCTATTTATAGGCACGCTCTTGCCGCACCGGGCGGCCGGCCGGTACCGCCGCAAACGCTACGTCCCGCAATTTTTAAATCTGTAATATCTTCGAAAATATTCACTTAAATCATACGATGTAAAGGGCCATATAGATCTATATTAAATGAACAATGTATTTAAGGTATTTAATTGGTTAAGGATTAATGCTGTATTGGTTAAAATCGCTTCGAAAATTAGCCATTATTTGTCGTAAAAAGTAAATGACAAAAAAAAGTTATTGTAGGTTATCCATAAGAGATGGACATATACCATCACGGACTTTTCTGTTGACCTTTTCAATGTGTACAATACTTAGTACGTTATTTTGATAAAACTCGTAGGGTTCAGTCTGCGTTTGCAATGTAAGCGGAAAAAATGAAATTATTTACGACATCACATTAGAAACCTCAAAAATAACAGTACTTCTCCACTATTTAATGGATGTTATTATACATATAAACCTTCCTCTTGAATCACTCTATCTTTAAAAAAAACGCATCAAAATCCGTTGCGTAGTTTCAAAGATTTAAGCATACAAAGGGACATAGGGACAGAAAAAGCGACTTTGTTTTATACTATGTAGTGATAAATTCATTTGAAAAGTGAAAAGTAGCAAAGTATCTGGTGCAATAGTTCCGGCCTTTTTGTCTGAAAACATCCTCAACATCCTCGTCGCGACATAATTGGCCTGGCAAGTTCTTAAATCGTCACCCTGTATTTCGTTCATGTTGACTGTTCATAATTCAAATTTCCAATCTTAAATATGTAGATTGTGTTAAACTTCGAAAATAATATAACCGTTAGATATATGTCTTGAATAAAAGTTTATTAAGGTATATACACGGGAAATAGAGACAAATGACACACGTAAATTCGCACCTAATGTGGCAAATTTATAATACAACAATGGTAATGCATTGAAACTTCTCGTCTCTCATACTCCCCCACATTCTGAGCTGTAATATTACTCGTTTTGCGAGTCATATAACACGTTTTGGATGCAGCAGGTGAAACCACAGGCACTAAGTAACTGAAGTGTTCACCCGTAACAGGTTGGGTTTACTCACGGGCTTTACGAGGACCACATTCGACGACCCTGCACTCGTATTTCCTTCTTATTCCTGCGAAATGGTCACTCCCAGTGGCGTAACTACAGGGTGGTAGGGATGGCAAAATGCCACGGGCCCCCGGCTCAAAAATATTTTTTTAAACTGTACCTGAGTATTTTATTTTAGTTGAAAAGTCTATTTTTATAAGTTCTGCTCAAAATCCAAAGTGAGACAACTAAAGACCATAATACAATTCTAAGTTCATCGTTAAGCATTTCAACCAACCTAAATAAAGAGATGTTTCAAATTTTAGTGTTTTGGAGCCTTTAAAAGTTTTAAACGACACTGATCTATTAAAAAAAGCTCTAGAATTTGTTGAGATATATAAAAAAGACATATCTGAATCATTTGCCAGAGAAATTCTCAGTTTCGATCCACTTCAGAGACGAAATAGAAAAATCTTCATGTATTAGAGACCTTGCTGATTTATTAATAATGAAAAATCATTTTATATCCTGCAGCTTTCCTGCATTTATGTTATTACTAACAATTCCTGTGACTACAGCTAGTGCTGAAAGATCATTTTAAAAACTAAAATTGATAAAAACCTATTTAAGAAATTCAATGGGACAAGACAGGTTATGTAACTTGGCTATTCTGTCTTTTGAAAATTCTATGTCCCGATCTTTAAACTTTGAAGATGTTATGGACACTTTTGTGGAACAGAAAGCTCGAAGAAAAGATTCTTCTTAAAAAATGTCTTATTGAAATTGTTATTTTTATTTCATTGTAAATGTATGCATGTTTCCTCAAGATGTTGTTCCTTCATGGAAAAGCTAGCGAATAGATGATGAATGCTTCGAGATATTATGTTCTATGGATGAGTGTGAACTCTCCAATACAACATACACAACTTGTAATTGAGTACGCTGAAAATCTCTAAGTTCATTAAAATTACTGAGTACAACATGACGGTTTTCACTGATAGGGCCCCATCAAAAGAATTTGCCACGGGCCTCAGATGGTATAGTTACGCCACTGGTCACTGCCCTCTTTTAATAGGTTGTTTTCGTTACATCCATTCGGAATGGGCTTCGTTACTCCCCAGCTGACGAATACTTCCGCGACAAACTATTAGAAGAGTGCTAAACTGCTGAACTTTTCCGGACCATCGGTGGCATCTAGTCCTGGATATATGATAATGGGAATTGGGGAATGAGGAAGATTGTTCAGGATGAGAACTTGAATGGAGAGGATGTGGCAAAATGAGTTCGAGTTGTACAAGGAGGAAAGTTTATATTTATTGGATAGATTTAAAAAAATGACATTTGGTAGAACTGTACCTTATGGCCAGTGGGGAACCATAGAAGCTCATTTTCTGTCAACGACAGAAATCGCAGAAATGCCGAGAATAAAGATAATCGCTGATACATCAAAATATTGTCATTCGCCGGGATCCGAACCCACGACCACCGGCTCCACGGTAGCAGACTTAGCGCTCTAGGCTACAGATGTCAATACAATTGTTGAGTATTTTACGTGAATTATTAAATCGGAGGTAAAATTGAACATTAAAAAATTCATATCTTCGAAACGGTTTGGTTGTCGGCAATAAAACAAACGCCAATCGATTTGTTTTTTTGAAAAGAATCTACAAAAAAATCATTAACAAGATTCGTTGATTGCCAAACATTCACGTGTTCGAGTTCAGAGGAAATATTGAATATTCAAAAATTAATATCTTCGGAACGGTTTGGTTGTTGGGAATAAAACAAACGCCAATCGTCTCCCACTATGAGATAATCGCATTTTGACATGTTGAGGGTCAATCCCGCCAGCTAATATTCCTCCTTTAGTTTTCGGACTATATGTGCAAGGTCGTCTTCGTCTACTACAATCGATTATTATGAAAATACTGTACAATTATAACCATATAACAACCTTGTCGATGAAAGATCCGGCTCAAAATTCTCTTCAGAAATAGATACTACTGCAATCCCCTTCTCAGCTAATATTATTTTTGATTTTCCTTGGTCTGCGTGCTTTCTTCTTCAAGTGTTCTTCGCTAAGTTTCATTTGACCGAAATATCTGATTTAGAAAGCGTTCATACCAATAAGAGATATATAGAAAAACCCAGATAAATCCAAAATATTAATACTATAAACTATAAAGAATTTACAACTTACGCCAATGTTTTGACATATCAGCTGATTTTCATTAACCTCACATTTTCTGCGATTTCTGTCGTAGGACAGAAAATGCGCTTCTATGGTTCCTCACTGGCCATAAGGTAGAGTCCAGCCATTTAAACAAATGATACTGTGAGTTTATACTCGTCATTCCGAAAGGAATTGAATAATGTGACTGGAATTGTAAGTTTGCAGACTTTGCATAAGAAACCACAAGAAAGCAACCTACGTATTATAATCATTCATAAAGACCACGTAGAAGGATCGATAAGGCTAAGTAGACCTCGCAGCACCTTGATCATCTAAGGAGCAACCTCGTGCTCCATACCGTTCTGGCAGCTAAGTGTCAGTTGCAGGAACGTCCATTAAAATTTAAAGGTCCATTAAACTCTTAATCCTCCATTATTACAAGGAACTAATGGAGGATTAAGGGTTTAATGGACCTTTAAATTTTAATGGACGTTCCTGCAACTGACACTAAGTCTCATTAAACCCAGCTACATACAGTCCTGGGTACTACATCTATTATTGCTCCTATTTCTATAGACACAAACCGTTCCTTTTTGCATGAACATTTAGTAGATCAATCTTCGATCACAAAATTAATTTCAATGGAATCGGATATCTTGCTATCGAAATATGAAGATTCTTCTTTTCAAGTGTCTATGAAATTTTCTATGGTCCTGTTAACACTCTGCCCACAAAATTTTGCATGAGGATTATTATGAGCATCTTGCATGTGGCCAAAAAATTCCATTTCGATCGGTGTAGTTTTATCTTAGATATTGAGGAACAAAAATTTTGAATGGCCATATTTTATGGAACAGATTCAGAATTCCGAAGGCATCCTGGAGAGTGTTATCGTTCATTTGGACTAAATAAAGAAGAAAACCTTCAATATTCTAATAGTTTTTAAGTGTTATTTTTGTTGAAACGGCGAGACAGGGTTTTTTCTACTGGGGTTTTTCCCTGAGCTCTGGTATCATACGAAAAAATAGTATGGTTCCCCGTTTTGCACCAACCTCAGTTAGGGTTTTTTATTTTTGTTTTATGTATTGTATTATGTTAGCTCTTGATTTCAAAAGAATATATATATATATATATATGGAACACTCTGTACGATTTGGCTGGTTATAACCAACTCAACCGCGGAATTTGGCAACTGAACTGACCCTAAAAATCTGAAGTCTCTAGGACAATCCCTCCGAAAGTTATCGTAGTAACGGCCGGACGAACGGCCCCACTGACAGAATTAGAATCAGGGAGTCGAACCCTAACGTTTGAGACCATTTTTGGCACAAAATTCGAAAATTACAATAACTAATAAAATAAAAATGCTCAGTCGTATGTTATTTACTGGTAATATTCTGTTCGTTATCTGTCTACATCGAATTCAAATTAAGGGTTTTGTATTGGGTAAAACATTTTATTTTGGTTCGAACGGAATCTATACCATAATTTGATCTTAATCTGATTAGCAGCAAACGATAAATATTCGTTATTCCCCCAGCGCCAATATTACTTATCTCCAATATCCACCAATAGGACAGAGGTTCCTTTGTATCCTCTCAATAATTTACAATATCGATATCCTCCTCCATAGTCCAGTCATGAATATAGATCACAATACAGACATATCATTTGGGAAAAGGGACGAAATTAACTTGTCTGTTTCGCCCCCCTTGTGCGTGGGTGGACAAGGGCGTACATCTTGAGGGGTTTAGCTGTTTGTGTCAGTTGAACAAGGGAGAGATGTATGATCGAAGAACTCGTTTTGGCAGAGGATTCTTTGTTTTTCAAATATTCTAGGATCCGGATATCCAGGGAGTATTCAGGCTATTTGAATAGAGGAATAAACTACTCGTCGAAAGCAAGGGATATCGATGGTTTTGGTGGATTTTATGTTTCAGTTGTTGGTCTATGAACTCACTAAATTTCACTCGAATTGGGTATCTTGTCATGGAAATATAAAGATTCTTCTTTTCAATATCCCAATTGAATATTATATGGTTCTGTTAACACTATGACCACAAAAATTCCAATGATTCCGCAAAATTTCATTTCGATTGGTTTCGTTTTATCTGAGGTATGGAGGAGCACAAATTTTGAATGGTGGTATTTATCTCGTATTTTATGGAACACCCTGTACAATTTTACCGGTTAACCAACTTAACCGCGGCATATGGGAACCGAACTCAGCCTGAAAGTCCCAAGTCTCTGGGACAATCCCTTCGAAAGTTATCGTGTTGACGGCCGGCCGGTCCCACGGACAGAATTGAAATTGACCACGGATTTGGGAAAAGGGACGAAATTAACTTATCTGTTTCGCCCTCCTTGTGCGTGGGTGGACAAGGGCATACATCTTGAGGGGTTTAGCTGTTTGTGTCAGTTGAACAAGGGAGAGATGTATGATCGAAGAACTCGTTTTGGCAGAGAATTCTTTGTTTTTCAAATATTCTAGGATACGGATAACCAGGGAGTATTCAGGCTATTTGAATAGATGAATAAACTGCTCGTCGAAAGCAAGGGATATCGATGTTTTTGGTGGATTTTATGTTTCAGTTGTTGGTCTATGAACTCAGAAAATTTCATTCGAATTAGGTATCTTGTCATAGAAATATAAAGATTCTTCTTTTCAATATCCCAATTGAATTTTATATGGTTCTGCTAACACTTTGACCACAAAAATTCCAATGATTCCGCAAAATTTCATTTCGATTGGTTTCGTTTTATCTGAGGTATGGAGGAGCACAAATTTTGAATGGTGGTATTTTATCTCGTATTTTATGGAACACCCTGTACAATTTTACCGGTTAACCAACTTAACCGCGGCATATGGGAACTGAACTCACCCTGAAAGTCCCAAGTCTCTGGGACAATCCCTTCGAAAGTTATCGTGTTAACAGCCGGCCGGCCCCACGGATAGAATTGAAATTGACCACGGATTTGGGAAAAGGGGCGAAATTAACTGAATAAAATACTCCTCGAAAGCAAGGGATATCGATGTTTTTTGTGGATTTTTATGTTTCAGTTGTTGGTCTATGAATTCTGGCTTTTCAGAGTAATTTAAGAAAGCCCTGAGCAGGTGCTTTCGAGCGATCGTTTATTGATGAAGCAATAATGCTATTACCTCAAAATTTTGTGTAGGACTTGAGATTGATACTGAACATTTAAATGCAAAATATCATGATATTCTAGATATTATTCGAAAACTGAAATATGTATAACTAGAGCACTAGAAAGATAGGTATGCCAGACAGGCTGACTGGGTCCACCCATAGACTCGAAAATTACAGATGGTAATGTCAATTTCTCAGTTATTGTGCTCTATTGTTAGTTGCGTGCTTTTTTTGAAGAATAGTTAATAGAAAGTATTGATTTTTTATTCAAAACAATAAAGTTGGAGACTAGACAGGTAAGCATAAGCATTTATTCGATTACAGATTTCATTTCATTCGAATTGTTCTGTAATTTTCGAGTCTGTGGTTGGACCCAGCATGGCTGTCTGGTATACTCCCCTTTTTAGAGCCTTAGTATAACTAGAGCACTAGAAAGATAGGTATGCCAGACAGGCTGACTGGGTCCAACCATAGACTCGAAAATTACAGATCACTCGCAAATTTTCATCGCCATCTATCGGGGTTATGCACCAACATTACAGGATTTAAACCTCATTTTATTACAGATTGCATTTATTCGATTACAGATTTCATTTCATTCGAATTGTTCTGTAATTTTCGAGTCTGTGGTTGGACCCACCATGGCTGTCTGGTATACTCCCCTTTTTAGAGCCTTAGTATAACTTCACAATTGAAAAAATTGAATTCTGTGTTTCTGATGACGCAATTCTCTTGAAATTTCGCACGAATATTCAATATGTCAATTTCAATTCACGAAATGAATTTCACTCGAATCGGATATCTGGTTATTCTTTTTTCAATATTCCCATTGAATTGTAGATGAATTGGCACATTATTGTGGGGAGTATTAAGGTATTCATTTCATTCTAATTATCGAGTTATGCAATCTGATAAGCGATACGTACAATATTAATTGAAATTGAAGTAACCTTCTCAAATTATCTGCTCATAACCAGAAGCAAAGAGATAAAAGCAACATAAAGTTTTCCACAGCATCAAGCTCCAATTACCATCCTGAATATCAGCGGATATGGCAGGGCTACTGAACTGGATAATTTTCGGTTTTCGAAGATATTATTGTTCCCGAACCCGTCAATATACTAACCAGTGAGTGGAAACTTTCCATAACCGGGCGCCTGTGAATATATTAGACAGTGGGTGAAATAACAAAGGGGAATATTGCTACGACAAAATTATATGCAGGAATGTACGCTTCAGGTGTAGACTGACAAAGATGTTCTCCGTTGGAGTTTATTGAGAATTCTTCGCATTTTTGTATGCGAAGGACTCTAGGTTTCTATTTGTCTTGTCTAAGGGTTGTGCGGGCTTTGAGGAAGACAGAAATTCAACAATATGCTCCACTATTTTTATTTGAATTTGATGAAAATATTTTCTTTAATATAAAATTTATATTTTTTGTCCACGCTGAAGAGGATTATTTATTTTATTGAAGTCAGATTCAAATGAATATTTCAAAACATTTCTCAATGTAAATAGAGGATGAAAAACATAGGCCAGTCAGATATGATTATGATTTAGAATCTTGATGTGGTACTGTGCGACAGATTTTGCCCAAAAAATCTGTTTCTAAATTCAAGACAGCTGTTGACCTAAGATGATAGATGTACTGAAAACTACAAAGGAAGCATATAAGGCTGGAGAGGATGCGCAGTTGTTGCAGTTGCGATTTCAGTGAAACTTTTGATAATGTTTTCATTAAGTGCTATGAAAAGACTTCAGTATTATGGAGTGAGGTGAAAAGATTATAAAATATATTTGTATACGTGTTTCAGGAAGTAAACAGGAGCAATTTCTATTCAAGCTCCAGAGAAATCAAGACAAGTGGGCCACAGGGCTCCATATTAGGACATATTATTTTTATTATTTAGACACACGATCTGTACTTTTGCAAAGGATTCCCCATTTTTGAATCAATCCTCAAACATACTTGAGACTAAGTCCAAGAAATTCTTATGACATGGCCGAAAATTGTTCTGTTCAACTGGCCTGCGAATAAATATGGATAAAATGCAGGACAAAACCTTTACAACTGAAGAGCGAATAAACTCATCTTCAACATATTAACGAGTGGCTCAGGAAGAGGAAGCAGCTAATCTACTTCTAGTCTTTTCACTGTCACACTGTCTTCTAAGACCGCTACAGGACGTCTATTGAAGGGTAATCATCTCTCATAGATTCAAAAGTGGTATTTCATCCTAAATATCGACGTAAATGTCGGAATAATGATAAAAAACGTGTGACAAACTCATGTCAAACTGACATAATGATGCTGGAAAAGAGAAATAATAGTCGCATGAGAGTTTTCTCTCTGCCATACATGGCTGTTTTGTAAATTAATCCACCTGATTTTGTGAAAGTGGACTTATCAGTCCATAATATCCTAATTCTGATCTCAGCATCTACAGGTAACAGATGAATTGATGGTTTCCATAAAATTACAATAAGATTCAATCACGAAGATCTCCAAAGTAGAGCAAATTTAGGTTCGTAATTTTCAGATTTTTTCGTTGTTATGTTATCCATGATATTATGGCAGAGGGTGAGCAGCTAAAACAAAAGTTTATACGACCGTCAAAAGTAGAATAAATGGGGTATTTTTAACTGAAAAAAAACGTGTGCATAATTATAAATGTATCCTGGAAGAAACCATTGGAAGATAAGGACTAATTTTGTTAACTTAAGAATCGAGATATTCATCTCCTTTCCACGCCAGCAATAAGAGTTTTTTGCACACAGATTCTCTTATCTAGTAGCCAACTCAATGCCCTTTCCGAATATGTGGCAAAATTTGATGAGACTACCAGGAAAACTGAATAATGATTATTTTATTTAAAAAACTCGAAATATTTCGTGAAGAAGAAAACTTAAATTGAAGAATAACCGTCAACATTTCGAGGATGTGTTATATGACAATTTTTGTTGCAAATCACTTGTATGATCCTCCCTTGAAGTTTGGCCACTTAAAGAGTTGACACCCTGTATACTAATGTACCACAACCATGAAAACTGAGCGAATCTGAGAAAAATTGTACGATTTTACTCTATGAGGTATAAAAAACGAACGGTTTCACCACAGAATCATAAAAATGATGTGTACAGGGTGGGCATATTTCGATGTTTTAGCACTACAACTTTTAAACCAGAGGAGATAGACAAAATCTGATACCCACTTCTTGATATCTTTTTCTGAGAAACTAACGAGAGTAGTATTCATTTTTGGCTACCTTCTTTTGTTTTCGAATTATTAGCGAAAATTGGAAAAGTGGCAATATCGAAAAAAAATCATATCTCCGCTAATACTGATGATAGAGCTCTGAAATTAAAACATTATACAGGCACTTTTTTACGTAGAATCCAGTGGCGTACTCGCCTTTTTTGCACCATTTCTAATTACGGAGCTATGACCCAAAGTTATGTTTTTTTAATGGAAATACTAGATTTTTGTGGCATTTTCTGACAGCTTAATTTTCTCTGATTTCAAAAATATATAACATTGTATGGTTTGTATTAATATGAGTATAGAAAATGGTCAAAAACCTATTTTCATTTGAGTCTCAATATTTTCTATGGTTGACGAGCACAGAAAAATGGAGCTTCCTATAACAAGAGCAGTCTCCTTCCGTCAATCTCATTATTTCTATGCTTTCAACTAATTTCTCCAAAATTCGAACATGGATATATTTCATAAAAACTTATATCTTGAAATGGATTTGGAAATAACAAAAAGATCCACATGATCCTCCGTTTCAATCGATATACTTAGTTATAATGAGATTGATGCAAGAGAATATTTTTATTGCACTCCAGAATAAATACGCACAAGTGCTTAGTAGTCTATTTCAAATCGCATATGAAATAACGCATATAGATATGATTGAAGTTATCAATTCAATCAGAAAAGTAATAAAGGAAAAATATTTTTCAATACCTAATAGTGATTACAATAAAAGGTCAGTAGGTTATAACTAAGATGTCTTATTTTAGACATCTTAGTTATAACTTAGAGTGAGGGATCAAGTTTATCTTGGAGAAATTGAGTTAAGAGCATAGAAATGAAAAGAAGACTGGAAAGATATTGTGGTAATTATACGATGCTAAATTTTTCTGTGCTCATCAACAGTTGAAACCATAGAAAATATTGAGACTCAGATGAAAATAGGTTTTTGATCATTTTCTATACTCATATTGATACAAACCATACAATGTTATATATTTTTGAAATCAGAAAAAATTAAGCTTTCAGAAAATGCCACAAAAATCTAGTATTTCCATTTAAAAAACATAACTTTGGGTCATAGCTCCGTAATTAGAAATGGTGCAAAAAAGGCAAGTACGCCACTGGATTCTACGTAAAAAAGTGCCTGTATAATGTTTTAATTTCAGAGCTCTATCATCAGTATTAGCGGAGATATTATCGAAAACAATAGAAGGTAGCCAAAAATGAATACTACTCTCGTTAGTTTCTCAGAAAAAGAGATCGAGAAGTGGGTATCAGATTTTGTCTATCTCCTCTGGTTTAAAAGTTGTAGTGCTAAAACATCGAAATATGCCCACCCTGTACATGGCGTTGGAAAAAACATTGAAAAATGGGATAATCATGTAACTTAACCTTTTTGAACTGGACAAGAACATCTTCAGCAAATAAAAGGAAGCTCTGAGTCGAACAGATCCGTCGAAATTAGCTACGAGTTAAAGGAAATAAAAGACCCACTCGCTCAGAATATGGATTGAATCCAATAAAGCACCAGGCTCCATCAGCACATTACGTTCGCCAATAAAGAGAAGCTTATGCCATTTAGATGAGGTCGTTTGATCCATTCTACCCTTGTGAAATGCACCGCGATCGATCAGATGAAAGGGTTGAACGGCGAATTGAATAACACAAAAACTTATTTCTGTCACCTGAATTCCATTATCATCTCCGGCTGCTGGAACGGCAAATCACATTAACCGGTCGTTTGCCTTATCCGCCTGAGGATCACGCCAAGCTGGCAGTATTAATATCACAATTCGATAACAGGGAAATCGATATCCCATACACATGGAGGTGAGTTATTGGAGGCATTAGCAATACATGGGACCCTCCATGCGGACCTCCTCCTTCTAGTCTGCCATCTCTTTGAGAATTGCCATCATTCTCGATTCTAGCAAGAACGTGACACATTTTTCCTACGTATGATTTATAGGGTTATCTCCTCTGGCGAGGTTTTTAGACGAAAATGGCTTTATATATCAAAATCGAATTGGTGGTTCCATCGCTTCATGTTAACGAGGTATATTTTTCGGGAAAATCTTTGTTGTACGTGATTGGATGTTTCGAGACAGCTACTGATATCGTTGTTGTGAGTTTGCATCAGATTTTTTTCCTTTTTTTGCAAGCGCTGTTCTTGTAGGAATTTTCAAGGAAGTGCTCGAGAGACACGTACAATGTCTCTCTTTGACTTGAACATTAATTTTCCTCATAGATCGCCCCCTTCAAACAACAAAATTTTGTCGTTAACCATTTTGTTAGAGTGAATTCGGAAATAATAATAATACGAGAGTTGCTCTTCATATTTCTGGATCGGTTAACCCAAGTGTTGTAATATGCAATTGTAAATCTTGACAGAACGTTCTGACATAAGAAATCTACTTGGGCGATTTACAGTAGCTTGAAAGATGTATGTAATTGAATTGAACATTGAAATGTACTCCGCATATACAAATAGCTTTGTGATAATTTCCTGTTGGAATATTACCAAGTCATAACACCAAGAAAGATGATAAATGTTCTTTTGATTTGAATTTTAATGGTTCATTCATCATCACCGTAATATATTTTTTACTGATCTATATAGTGAACTATACAGTTCGTCTCAAGAAGTCTTTTTAAGTCAATATCTTGACCCTTAGACATGGTAGAATGTTCGAACAAAAAGAAGTCTAAATGGCAAAAAAAATTCGTTTAAATTTTGTTTCTGAAAACCACTCCGAAAAAACTACTCCGGCTATTTTTTTAAATTGCACCGTTATATATTTTTTTCTTTCTTATGATTCTCCAGTCGAAGAAAGAGGATCTTGAAACAATTTTTATCATTTTACATAGGTTGAAACTATTAAAATGATATACATATATAGCATATCCACTCTGCTTTATATTATCCCCTTCCTTGATTTGATTTTTCTAATTATAAGATTGTTTCATTATGTTCAGGGGAGCTTTCTTGTTTATTTTTGTTTATTGTCTGCATTGAATATTTTGGGACACCAAAAATATTTCATGAACAAATCTCAAAATGAAGAATGAGCAACAAATTATATGGATGCAGTTAAAAAATTTAAAGATATATTCTGATGGAGTTTTTGCTGTCATTCGAAAAACATTCGTTTGAACTTTTTTGTGTAAGAGTGACGATATGGGCTGTATGAAACAGCTTTTGACATCCCGTATATAGATATTATTTTACTCTTCCAATCATAAACCATTTGATATTCTATGTATTTCGCAATACCCTTATAATATCGTGGAGGAATTTCTCCCTCTAACTAGCAAAATTGGTTGATGTCTTCCTTTTTTCTAGTTTTGCGTCTCTTAAAATAAACTTGAATTATTATCCACAAGTACTTTTTTTTTAAGTTCTGAAGGAATTTGATGTGAAATGTCTAAGTTGGATTCAGCAGTAAATATTAATATTATTCGGTCGGCCTAATTTGATCGTAAACATTATAAGTTCCGAAGGAACAACCTCACAATTTTGAAATAGGAATTCAAGATTGATTCAGTCCACGACTGATGATATCAGCCTAATAGTTATGGAGTTATACCTATTTGAAATTAATTATTTCGATATTTTATTCACATGCTATCCGAACAATTCAGTATTCAGATATAGAATGGGTATATACCAGAAAAATTCATTTTGGATAATTATAGTAGAATTCAGATTGAATTTGTTGAATAGGAGTAAATACCTGAATTAATGTTTATCACCCTCAGGTAAGTATCTTCTATCTTGGGTTAAGGGTCAAGTACACGGGGCGACTTTACAAGCTAAAAGCCGGCTTTTGAGCTTCTGAGCTTGTGAGTAGCCCCGTGTACTCGACGCAGTCGCTCCGTTAGCTGCTTGCAAATTCGCTCTGGAAAAAGTTGAACTGCCGGCGACTTTACACGCCACAAGCCGGCTTTTGAGCGAATTAGCTTGTAAATTCGCCTCGTGTACTTGAGCTTATTCTTGTTCACATGATTGTGTCTAGTGGTCGTGAAGATACGGCCGTTATTACGCAACTGAGCGACTGAGCGAGTGGAGAACTCCCTGTGTACTCGGCTAGAAGCAAATTCACCAATTCGCCGGCTTTTTACGAGCCGGCTTCTTAGCTTGTAAAGTAGCCCTGTGTACTTGATCCTTAAAGAAAACATTTTAAAAGCTCATCTCATATTTTGGCTATAAAGACATTCCCAAAACATTCTTTCAAAGGACAAGAGAATGCTTCCAGGAGAATCGACACAATTTTCCGGCACTCACCTGTATTAGGTTATGAACAGATTCGAAAATTGATTCCACAAAACTCAAGGCATCGCATGGTATTCTATGCCGCAAATAATAGGTGAAACTCTTCAAGTCTTCATTGTAGAAATACTATTATGCCACGAAGCGTGCTGCGAACACATATGACTAGTTACTTCCTTTTGTTGGCAGTCATGCTCCCCTAACCCTGCTATTGTTGCCCTCCTAAGGTTCTTGTTCCTGACTTCGTAGTCCTCCCCTTTGTTTGGAAAACGGAGGTCAACTGGACCCATGTCTCAGCATTTCTTGACCTCATAGGCCATAATTGGCCCCTTGTGTATTATCTGTGCAACTACACGCTTGTCGAATTTCCTGAGTCACCCGACTGGATGTTTGGTCACGCTAGGAAAATCTTCGGTGTGGCCAACATCAGCGATATATAGAGTCCCGATTTATGAAAGGAGCTGGAGAAATAAGGATAAATCATTTATCCATTACAGTTCGATGAAATAATGTGGAATCAGTTGTTGACGTGAATTATTGGGTGTTATATTTAGGGTTGATTCCTTCTTTCATTGACCTGAATTGTCAGAAGTTTTTTCTTTTGGTTCTCCAATTTGATTCCATTTTCATTTTGAAAATCCGATCCCTCCAATGTTGAACAGAGTTGGCAAATTTTCAGAGCAATTGGTAAATTTTCGAAACAGTTGGAAAAATTGTCAAAGCAGTGGGAAAATTTTTAAAAGAGTTGGAAATTTTTCAATGGAATTGATACCGGTTGATCAGAGTTGGCAATTTTTCAAAGCAGTTGGTAGCTTTTCGGAGCAGTTGACAAAACTTCGAAGCTGTTGACAAAACTTCCAAACAGTAGAAAAATTAAGGATATAGTTGGGCAAATTATCAGAGCCGGCAAATTCTCGAAACAGTTTGAAAAACTGTCAAAATAGTTGATAAAATTTTAAAACAATTTGAAAATTTCAATGGAGTTGATACAGGGACTGGCCTAATGTCGATCAAAATTGCCAATTTAGCAAAGCAGTTGGTAGTTTTTCGAAGCAGTTGAAAAAATGTCAGACCAGTTAAAAAAATTTCAAAACAATTGATAAAATTTTAAAGCAGTTGAACAAATGTCAATGTATTTGGTCTAGGGGCGTGCCAAATATTGATCAAAGTTGGTGAATTTTCGAAGCAGTTGACATTGTTTCGAAGCAGTAGGTAAAATTTCTTTTATTGATTTATTGTTATTGAAATTCAGATAAACAAAAATAAGTATAATTAATACTAAATACGTTTCTACGCTTCAAAACTCGTTTCGTAGTGACAATGTCCTCCAAGATCCTTTCATATGTAGATATGGATAAAATCGAGAGGCACGATTTGTCTCCTGGCATCCCGAGAAAAGTTTGTTTATCCAAGCAATTCCCGAGAATTACGATGAGGGTGGAAAATCCCTAACGTGTTTACATAAGTGCGGGTAAGCTAGCTGAGTCAATGTCAATTGTCTACTTATACTTCTTACAGTGAAAGCGGTTCGTGATATTTCAACATCAAAGTGTTATTTTTCATTTTGTTTTCCTTCCTCAGAGACAACGACACTTTTGGAAGTTATATCGTTGTTTGAAAGGTTCACAGGGGTTGGGGAAATATTTTTCCTCAGTTTTTTGCTGGCAGTTGAGATTCGATTGTTTTCGGAGATTTTGGAAAATTCAAAGCAGGTTAGTTAATTAACGATATTGATAGTTATTTAATCCACTAGTTTATTTCACTAGATTGATAACAAGGTGATTTCAATATTGTTCTGTCGACCTCATTATGAATTGAGTATTCATTCTTTTTTGAAATGCATTTTGATTTTGAATGACAGATACCCTTGACATAATATGGATTTTTCAATTTGAATTTTTATGTTGTATTAGGTACTAACCTCAAAATCACAATTGATTTGGGATAATGTAATCCAATTTTCTGAAATTCCTCTTTTCGTAGTTATGAAAAATTTCCTCTTTCAACTTCTCTTACATTAAGTTTTTTCTAGATTTCCTTTCATATTTATCATTTTTTTTAATTCCGCTCCATTCATGATTGTCAATTTACCAGCAAACCGGTATGCTTAGCGCAGACGATCAGAGAATCGGGCTGCGCAGTGATGCTGTGCGAGATAGGGTTATGCGGTTCGCACGAATCACGATGCACTGCGCGACGACTTAACTGTAAGGAGAGAACGATCGAACAACAAAGTCATTTTTTTTCACACTCGTCAGAAATAATCAAGATTGTGATATGCAAAGTTTGTTTTTTTGTCCGGGGGCGGGAAATTCGAAAAAAAATTAAATTCGACCTATTGGAAGATATTTAACCGATCACTCGAACGTAAAAAATCAACTTTGCATGTAAATAACGATCAAACTACGCAATCACGTACACTCGTTCGAAAAAATCGGGTTTTCACGCGAAATTTTTTTCGTCCGAATCAGGTGAATTCGAAAAAAAAAGAAAAAAAGAAAGTTCTATCGGTTCGACGATCTTTAATCGATCACCGAAACGCCTCTATAATATTCCAAAATCCTCCGTCATCCTTAAAAAAAACGGCGATTTTCTATAAGGTCCATGTAGAGCTGACTTACACCAAAAAATGAAAAGAGTGATTCTTGAGATCTTTTATGAGAAAAACTTTTCATAAATGTAGGTTCAGAAATGCATTGTTTCCAAGATAAGGGGTGTTAAAGTTTTACTCAAAAACGCCACTGGGCTATTTTGAACTAACAATTTATTTTATTTTTTAGTTCAATTCAATTCAGTTCAATTCGTGTAGGATGCCGTTTTCATATAAGAAAATAAAACCTCTTTGACACATTATGTAGTGGACCCGCTACATTAAGATGTTTTACTTTTCACATAAAAACGGCGCCCCTCACGATAAAAAAGCAGAGGAGGATTTTTGTCCCAAATTGGACGAATAAATGTTGTTAGTTTAAAATATCTCAGTGGCGTACTACTTTTTTAATCTGTTTTTGAGTAAACCTTTAACATCTTGGAAAGAATGCATTTCTGGACCAATGTACGTATATTGAAGTACATATTCAGGTGTTATTCAGATCCACCCTGTATACAAGCATTCGACCTTTCATTGCTGCTTGATTCAGCATCCTGATTTTTTCATTATTTAAGTTCTCAAATTCGACTGAATCATAATTTAATGTAATAATGAGTTATTATTTTTGTTCTAGGTGCAAGGTATGATAGATAATCTTCAAATTCGAACTAGAAGTATTAATTTTATATTGTGTGACAAACTTTTGTTGGTTCAAAATTAAAATTTTTGATTTCAGAATTCGTAATTTACAGTACCTACTGATTGATTAATTGTCTCATCCACACGTCTGTATTAATAATTACATTGTTGTATGTCTTGTTATCAAATTCAATCTATTCTATTGATATCACGCTTGGGGCCTATATATAGGTATTTTATTGATCTGAGCAGTCAATCAACTTCATAGGTATTCCTACTCGCAACGATTCCATTTAAATTATTCCAGATTTTCTTAAACACCTGACATTATGTATGCTACAATCAAACTCAAAGATTTAATATAATACAGTCATAATAAATGAAAGGAAAGTAAAACAGTTGATAACTAATCTGAAGAAATATGGCGACCATAAACGGAATCTCCAGTTCCTGATGGATTACGGGACAAATTTCATGAAAATTCATTGCATACGAGAGCTCATCCTCCGACTCGAGCCATACTAACTAGTCTTTCTCTATTCCGGTTATCTAGAGATAATATTCTAATTTGTATGCAAGATTTTTGCTTATGGAGATGGAAAATATACTCCACTTCGAGATGAATTTTATCATTTCAAAACAGTTTATGGAGAATTCTACTATCTTAATCAAACTAGGAGACATTACTCGAAACTTGCTCGCTTTCACGTTGATTAATGGCATGTCATGATTTATGTCAAATTCTAGTTCAAAGCAACGATTTCGCTCATAAATTAATATTATGGTCGATTAAAATGAGATACTTTACAAGCTGCTACTGAGCAAATTTAGTAGATGATTGTAAATTCGTTCAGTGTAATCGTAATCACAAGCCAACAATCTGATTGTTAAAAAGCTGCGACTAAAGTTGAAAGCTGGGCTACTTTATGGGTCGATTACATTGAGATACTTTACAAGCTGCTACTGAGCGAATTTAGTAGCTGATTGTAAATTCGCTCAGTTTAATAGTGTTCACAAGCCAACAATCTCATTGTAAAGCTGCGACTAGAATTGAAAGCTGGGCTACTTCACACCCTAAATCGCTGGCGTTTTTGCTTGTTGGCATGTGAACAAGCCGTATGTAATCACAGTTCCTACTTCTACTTCCTCACAATCTGTGAGTTATCATCAAGTCGGTGGTTCCTGGTTCTTAAATTTGAAATTTTGAAAACGTATTCTACATTTATCTTAGATCCTTGACAACAAAACAAACATAAACCTTACGTGGCTCACACTATTGTTGGCTACTCAGCGAGTAGACAGTTTTGTGTGTCACAATCTCACAAGCTAATTCATTCCCTTCTAAATTCGCTCAATAACAGATTGTAAAGTATCTCAATGTAATCGGCCCATTAGTGAAACTCATCTTCAATCTAAAATGAGGGAGTTCAATTATAAATATACACTTTGGCCAAAGTTATTCAACATGAAGTATGCTTCTCATTTTTTCGATTATTTCTCTGTGGTGTTCCCCAGTAGGTTTCGAAAAAGGTTTCAGAGATTCAGATGATTAATCACCTGATATTTTCATAATTGCTTGTAAGTTTGCTCCTGAGTGAGATACTCACAGCAGAGGAGCGATTTGAATGATTTGTTATTTGTTTTTTTTTCGTATCTATTCCGCTACTTTCGGTTGCTGTACGTGTCCATTTATTCAATTGATTGAAACCTACAGGGCAATTTTTGTACAATTTTTTCTATTTTCTATCAAGTATATCTGCTACTTATTCATTCAAAATATCAGCACAAAGTTTGTTAATAATCTGTACCAAAATTTGAACCGTTAGCTTGTTCTTTCTAGCTTTAGGTTATTTCTTTTTGATTTTCGAAAGGTTCCTCCAGAAAAAAGGTTAATATTATTATTCTTGTGATTTTGATATTCAATTTACCCGAAAAATGTATTGTTCAGTTCAAAAACAGCCAAATCAAACAACATCATATAGGTATGAAGCTTCAGAAGGTTCGTTTATATTATGAAAAAGATAATTCAAATATGAATATCGTAGGGCTATTGGTTTCGTTAAATTCATATTCTATTTCAATTTTCGTGATCGAATTTCTAAGATTGATAACTTCCGGGAGGACTTAAAATCTTGAAAACCCTCGGTAGCTAAATTAATGAACAATTAAGCGCCTAAAATCTTCTGACTTCACACTAGGGCTTTCGCCTAATTTTTATAGACCAGCGTGGCAATGAGTCTTGAATACTTATTCTGAACATTTCAAGAATCCTGCCATTTAGACCATATTCCGAAAGAATAAAATACTATATTTGAGCAATCCAAGACAAACCTCGTGACGAATACATTGCACTATTCTTCCATAAAATACTGTCGGGTTCACTGGCGTAAGCTAACAACCCATAAAGTCACTTCACGGCTCTACACATGAGATATATTCGCAAATTCTCAGAGACTATATATTCCTCCAATCTCGGGCAGTTCATTGAGCCTCAGAATAAATCATCAGACAAGTTCCATACTGTAATTCTCTTTCGAGAGGAAATTCATTGCCTTCCCTGCATACAGAAGAGTCCACAGCTACAATTTCTTCTTAATTGACCTTCATAACATAAATGTACGTATCATAGTATTCTCCTCAGCAACAATATAATGATCTGTAAAGTATTTTCAGACGAAACCTGAAATAAGAATCAAAAAAATATTGTAAATAAGTCGATACTGTATTTGTATGAAACGTCGATAAATCAAAATAAATGTTTTACATCTGCTCTTCATTGATCGCAAAATGTTAAACAAATTTCTACCCAAGCGAAGCTGGGGCGGGTTTCTAGTGAATTGATAAATCTACGAAAATCTTGTGGCTTTCGTCAATTTTTCGAAAAACTAAATCTTAAACAGCATGTGAACGAGTGTTGAATCCAATCGCGAACATTTCAAGCCAGTTAGATCAGTTTCCGAAAGAATAAAATACTTTATTCGTGCAATGCAAGAAGAACCACGTGACGAATAAATTAGTCATTGTACTCTTCTTCCATAAAACACTGTCGGATTTACTGGCGTAAGCTAACATCCCAGAAAGTCACTTCACGGCTCTACACATGAATTATATTCGCAAATTCTCAGGAACACTATATTCCTCCAATCTCGGGAAGTTCATTGAGCCTAACAATAAATCATCAGACAAGTTCCATACTGTTATGCCCTTTCGAGAGGAAATACATTGCCTTCCCGCATACAGAAGAGTCCACAGCTCCAATTTCATCTTAATTGACCTTTATAACATAAATGGGCCTCTCGAAGTCGAGAGGGATATTGCAAATTTCAACTGACTCATAGGGGTTCGAAATGGTTGAGAGTTCTGAAATAAGACGTGGGGATTGAAGTGCTCTCCTCCAAAAGCTTTTTATTCCTCAGTAATATAACCACTTGAAACCGAGAGCATATAAAAATCGAATCGAAAGAGGACAACTTGATATTTCTTCTTGCCATCAATTTTATCACGCTGATTGGGGTACACTCGTCGATTTCTGTGAAAACAGAGTCACGCTTTTGCGACCATGCATCAATATCTAAAATTTAAAATTTCTTATTCGAAAATATTCGCCAATCCTTCGGTTGGTTTCATTGATGGTTCATTTTGGGTAAAAAGTTATTAATTTCCTTCCTGTACAAGATATGGGCTATAGAAATTTTCTCGTTAGTTGTCTGAAATATCTGAGGTAAGTTAGGAATCAAATCAGTTCAATAGTTTCAGAGTTCTTTATCGTGACATTCTGCTCGCTAGTTCCTATGGAACTGCGTATTATTACAGTTAACAAATAATCAGAGGTTTCGAATTTTTGATGGCAGCAGTTATCCCAAAGGATTTTGTTGTACTCACTGATGAAGAATTCGAGGTCAAAAACAACTGAGTCACCAAGACTCCAAGAGACTTGGGAGTTGCAGGGCGGGTGCAGAGATACATCGACTAAGTTCGTTAATGGGCCAGATCAGTCGAATTCTACAGATATGATGTGTGTGCTCAGAAAACACTCGTGAAACTATAACCAAAAATTCCAGAAAAGCCCTGAGCAGGAGCTTTCGAGCGCTCGTTCGTTGGTGGAGCAATAAGACTATTACCTCAAATTTTAAATGCGATTTGAGATTGATACCAAATATATAAATGCAGAATATCAGCACCATCGGAATTATATTCTATAGTCTGTTCAAATGTAAAAAGGAGTAATAACAACAAGTTTGGCGCAGCGGTGGGAGGCCTTCGGATAGGTACTTTCCGTCCAGAGTCGAATCGAGGAGATTTCATACAATCTTTCAGTTTTAACTAAATATTATTATATGAATGCAATTCTTACAGCACATCTAAGTGAAATATATACACGCTCTCATTCATCCCTTATCGAATTTATTCCATTTGGAGGCTCCACACTGTATACACTTTGTCAAAAGATTTTCATGCAGTTCCATCCACAGTGCGTTTCGAGTACGATCCTGGCAGTCTCTTAGGGCGGTCAAAGGGAGTGTTTTTATGACAGTTTGACCAATACGAGCTTTATTGTGCGCAAACCAGACGATTCTGTTTGTTTACAAAGCTCCTTCTTATATTTGAACGGACTATAGGAATTATTGAAAAAATTGAATATATAAAAAATACAGTCACTCTGTATGTGATTTTCAAAATGTGATGACCACGTATCACCTTTCTGATTAATGGCTATTATTCCCCACATCCCCCTCAACCCCTTTGTATTTTCATTGGTCCACGCTCATTCGCCATAAAAGAACTCCACTTTTATCTTGAGAGGTGACATATTTGGGCTGGATAAAAATAACAATAAGTTACGACCATTTTTATGTTTATACGCCACGGAGTTAGCGTGTGTTGTAGCGCTAGACCGTAGGTGGATATGAAATGGTGAAATGTTGTGAACACTGCTGTGGGCTGATTCATTTCGGGAGCCCCATCTTGCAGAACTTCTAGAGAAATATATTGTATTTTTTGTAAGTGGAAAATTCGGAGTGAAGGGGTGTAGAAATTCTCATGTTTACTGAATATTTCAGACTTGGGGAAATGAGGTACTTATAAAAGCAGTCGGTTGGTCATGAAAATTTGACGCGTTCCGCTCAGTACCGGGTGTTCAAAAACAAAATTTCAATATTTTGTAAGCTGATTGTGGACCTCGAAATGAATAGCAATTTCACATAAATGTAGGTCTGCAAAAGCGCTTTTTTGGAGATATGATAGACTTTCGATTTTCAAATTAACTACAAGCCCAACAACATACGATATTCGATTTATTTTCATAGTTCGGATGTCTCGTTTATTAAACTTACAATTGAAATGTTTTTCCTGTCGATTCATTAGGAAAAAGCCGGCATTGAACAACGTCAATGAAAGACATTGAAAGGTTAAATGAGCCGAAAACAACCATGTCTTTTGGAAAGAGAAGGGACAGTCCATTTCAGGAGAGTACCTATATAAAGTGAAGAAACCTCTTAGCACATCATATCGCTTCGACATCTCTATCGTGAACGCTGCAGAGTGGGCAGCTATTTCTCTTACACTTGTCCAAGAAACCTTCGACACATTCCGAAAGCGCGCGGATATGAACGACAAGTAACGAATGTCGTATGGACCACGATACACTCACACCGGTATGCCAGATTCGGAGTCTAAACTCGTCCGGCGCGCTCATTGAGGAGCAGAGATAAAAGTGGAGTTATATTATTATTGTTATAATACCTGCATTTATGCCTAATTGCGCAGTTTTTGGCTGTAAGAATTACAGAAGACTTAAAAGGGAACCGAAATAAGGTAGTACTTACTTCTGCTTTCCAAAGTCGGAAGTATCCCGTCAGTACTTCATTATCTGAGGAAAAAATATTTTCAAAGTGTTACAAGAAAACACGGTTGCAAAACTGAAAAAGGACATTCAGATTCCATTCGATGTTATTCTTTGCTTGAGCACAATCCGTACCAACTTAAGACAGGGATCTAAATAAGAAGATCAGTTTTCAGAATATGAAGAAAAAAGTGGACAAAAAACTTTTCAAATTCACGAATTATAAGTGAAATTCATAGAAATTTCCCTAAAAATGATAAAAATATTTTCATTTATTCGAAGTTTTTCAATGAACCTTCAATAATTCATTCTGTATTAACAAATAAATACTTTTTACTTACATCCATATTTATACAATTTCATTGATATATTTTAGAATCAACAAACAAAGACATCGGAGAAATTTCATTTGAAATTGTTAGTTAATTGCATTTTCAATGAAACTTGCGATTAATTGCATTATTCCAATCATTCTCTGGAGTTCTAACACTTCCATCCCGCAAATGCAATGGAAATGCTCCGCAGTGACGTCATATCTCGATGCGCGTCGGCATACCGGTGTAAGTGTATCGTGGTATGGACAAGAAACTAGAAAGAGCTAAAGTTTTACCACAGAACACCTGTGGTTTTACTCACTACATTCTCTCCTGAAATGGACTGTAGGTATGTAACTTTTTCAGCGATAATGTACTTTTTGCATTGGTCATATGGAACATCTTCTGTAAAAACAATAGAAGTCAAAATAAATGGAATATCTTCCGTAGTTTATCTCATTTGGCACGCTTCATAGAGTTTATTGCTAATAATAATTGAGTTGAATCGAAACTAATTAACAATTATAACATGAAGTAAAGTATAAAATGAATAAAATGAAGATCAAGAAAGCCCATAAAGAATGAGGCCAAGAGAGGAAAAATTAAAAATTTGATCTGATTCCTATACAAAAATTCGAATATTTGGAATTGAAGGATATAATTTCCTTATGTTATTTGGATATAAATCTTCAAAAAAAACTAAAGAAAATACCTTCATGAATTGAGCATAACAATACAGGGTGTTAAATTATAGTATGTCACCACTTGAAAGGGGGGAATCTACATGTAATTTTAGGAAAAAAAGTTTATATGAACGTGAGTCCGTAAAAGCTTCGTTACGGAACTACAAGGTCTCCATCATAGCACGTCCTGAATATTCATTAAAATCTACAGGGTGTTTTTTTTCCGGGGCCATGTCTCCTTTTTTCCTTTCAAACTTTTTTGCGGTACGCCACTGATCAGCGTAATTTTCAATATCGTAGTTCAATTCAAAAACTTTTTTGACTCCTGTAATTTTTTCGGATCTCTAACAGTTTTCGCGTAAAAAAATATCGAACGATTGTATGTTATTCGCTAAATAAAAAAAAAATAATAGAAATACCTACCCTATTCAATATCAAACTACAATCTTATAAGTTTTTACTTGAAAACGGTTAGAGACACGAGAAAATTACAAAAGTCAAAACAGTTTCTAAATTGAGGATATCCAAAATGGATTTTACGCGGATCAGTGGCGTATCGCAAAAAGTTTGAAAGGGAAAAAGGAGACATAGCTCCGGAAAAGAAAACACCCTGTAAATTATAGTTAAGATTTGGGACGTGCAATGATGGAGAATGTTGAGAATAGCTCGCATTCCAAATTTGGAATAAATATCTCAAAAAGTGCAGGAGTTATGAAGAAAAACCCATTTTTTTCTTGGAAATTTCAAGACCCTGTAACTCCGTAACGTACCCATGTTTATATGAACATTTTTCTTGAAATTATATGTAGATTTGTGTGACATACTATTATGTAACACCCTGTATAAACAAGGTTACGAACACTAAACAATTTCACCTTCCACAATCAACAATTTCTTCCGAAAATGGTTGTAAGAAAGTTATCAGTATCATTCCTGAAGTCACCACCTAATGAATTCAAAAACAAATCTGTTCAGAAAACATTCCACTTGGGCATGAATATGGAAATTTGTGTATGCCTGTAATTGTTGATGAATTTCTTTTCAGTTGTTTGAATAAACATATAATGTATACCTAAAGCATAACGCAGGTAGCCTGTCAATGAAACAAAAACAATACAGTTAACAGTAACATGACATTTCATTTAAAATCAATATTGAATACTTGTTGATTCAACTAATTGAATGCTTTGTTGATAGAGTTTCCATAATGGAACATATGTGAAATATGAAAAAATTACGCCCACGTCGTTAGAACAACAGTTTATAAGCTACTCCTCAATAATCGACAATTTCTTCGGTTCTGTGGAGTGCATAGGAAAAATTGGTAAACCTGATTCGGTAAATATTTGAATGTTGGGGTCAGGCAGGCATCGAATTGATTTTGGTGTCATTGTTTTCATTGGTCTTCTGAAAAAAGATAAGTGAAACCAACAGGAATTGGTCTGCCTAAGTTTGGGAGATATGGGCTTCTAAATTTCCAAAAATGTTATCCGCCTTCAAGACAGTTGTTTCACTTTAAGATAAAAATACCGGAACTACTCCAAATGAGTTTATAAATCCTCTTTGAACATTTACGCAAATATAGCATCAACTTATGACATGGAAGATTTCTCAAGGGTCTTTGATTGTTTAGGCCTTTACTTGACGGAAATTCACTCCAGGGCTGAAAGACTTCGGTCGATGGTCATTATAGGCGATTTTAAATAACTTTCATTATTATTATTATACTCGTAAAATAAAACGCTTAATATCAGCTAGAATTTATTTATTTGCACAACAATTGTTTTGTTAAATTATTGATAAAATGGGTGAGTACTAAGGTGGCAAAAGTGTGTAGAGTGTGATGAAGACTTTCTAGAAGACATGTTAAAACGAGTCAGCACTGTACCTCAATAAAGAAATTTTTATAGTGAAATTTTGGATTATCTTCGAACCACCCTCATGCATATAATTTTTTCAATCAAACAGTGTTCTTTCATGTTGAAGCAGGATGAACAATCTGGAGTTCCTGACCACGAATAATATTGCAAGTTCGTGGGACCAATGATTTCGTGACTTCATTTTATCCGGCCTGCACCAGAGGACTGATAAAACATTACATTTATAATCGAACTTCCGATTAGAAAACGCTCACGCTTTTCCTGAAACTTATCCTATATTTTTTAGGTTAAAACTTACCCTGCGCTCTATTTTCACACTGTTTGCATCTCAAATCGATGTTCAGCAATATATGCGGCTATTTATTTTATGTTCCGCTTTTATTGGGCGATAAATTCCGAAACTTTCTCGAAAACGTACACCTTATTTAGTTCACAACGGTGTTGACCCGAAAAGATTGCCTTCTGAAAAATCCTGCTCTGATTTAGGGTATTTCTTAGGGAAGCTGATGTTTCTTACTCCTTCCTAAGTTCAGACTTCAGATATATTTCAGGATGAAAAATGAAACACCGTTAATAATTACTTTGGATCATCGTATATTTAGGTTACCCCTTCACCATGAATAATACACAACTTATTTTTCACTTCAGGATAAATTCACAGCTATTGATTAATTTATACAGGGTTGGGATAAAGTTCGGCACCAAATTAATATCTTTAAAACGAAACGGGCGATATTTTTGAAATTTGGCAGCTGAGTGTAATGGACCACAATGCATCTGATGAGCGTATTTGCATTAATGAGATACTTCCGGTTTAACCGGAAATGACCAATTTTTTTTTTATTTAAATGGGATACCCTGTATATTTCTGCAGATTCTGAAAGAGCACTTTGTTTCGGATCTGTCTATACCAGGTTCCATGTAAAAATTCTCTGTTAAAAGAAGAAATTCAGTCTTTCTGTACATTTGAGAAAAATCCATTCAAATAAATGAATCTTTGTTATTTGTATCAATAGTGAGAAATAAAACGAAATACTTTGTAGTAGATAACTCTTTCTGCTTTTCATGACGTATTTTTTATGAAAATCTATAAGAAGAAGAAATACAGCTTTTACTAGTAGAAAAAAATTATTAGAAATAATTTTAAAAAAAATCATTTTAAATGTTCGAAGTGCTTGCCATTCACCTTCTGACAATATGCCAGTCTATTAACAAATTCTTGAGTAACTTTTCTCGAAACTTCTCCATGTATTAAGGCACATTCATCAAGAATCCGTTTGTCTCAATTCTTCTTTTTACAGATAATTTTTACATGGAACCTGGTATGGACAGATCCGAAACAAAGTGCTCTTTCAGAATCTGCAGAAATATACAGGGTGTCCCATTTAAATAAAAAAAATTGGTCATTTCCGGTTAAACTGGAAGTATCTCATTAATGAGAATATGCTCATCAAATGCATTGTGGTTCATTACACTCAGATGCCAAATTTCAAAAATATCGCCCGTTTCGTTTTAAAGATATTAATTTGGTGCCGAACTTTATCCCAACCCTGTATACACTACAATACGAAGAAAATTTCTTAGGAATACAGTTCAACTTTTCTCGTATCAAACCTTGGTTAGTTTATAATCTATGAAAATTGACCATAAACTTTGCTTATCGTCACTGAGTCGACATGTTTTTCGTGCAGTGAACGTACCTAATAGGTTTAAAATATATACTATTGAAACCTATCTGATGCGAATATGCGAAATGTTTATTCACGTGAACTGCAATTCATCATTTGTTGAGTCATGATATGGAATGAAGAATATTATGATTCTCGAAGGAGAGTTTTTGCGCAAATTTAATTCGATTTTGAATGGGGTTGTAACTTTTGAACCTCAAAAATGGAAATGAGTTTCGCACGGCTGCGAAGTAAGTAGTCATTACTACAGCTCATAAACTGCAATGCACAAATAATTGAAATGGACATAATAATGTTCTACTATTTCCTTGCAATGCATACGCAACTATCAATAATCATGAACCCCGACACGATAGTTTGAGTTTAGTTTTCACATCCCACGTGTAGATATATAGGGTGATTCACGAAGAAATGATATACAGATTTGGAAATTCACATCGAAAACATACGATATACAATGCATCAGACAGAGAATTCTTCCCTCCAGTTACACAGATGGATAGTCGAGATAATCAAGTGCTGTAACTGAATGAATTCCGTTGTCTTATTGCAATAATCTAGTCTTTTCTCTTGTCTCTCTCTTATCGTAGTATGGCAGGGAACCTGCAGTACACGTATAGAATTATTTCATTTGTCAGAATGCCCGTAGTACTCGATTCAAGTATTTAAGACAAGACTAGAAAATTGCAATAAGACAACTGAATTCAGTGTGTTACAGCACGTCATTGTCTAAATTCTCTGTCTGATGCATTGTATATTGTATGTTTCGATGTGAATTTCCAAACCTGTCTGCATTCTACAATCAACTGAATATTTAGTTTCAGTTATTGAACTCGAAGTCATAATAATTATTCTTCAAATTTACAATAAATCCAAAATCAATAATTCACATGGCGTTCTGGTCACTCCACGTTTGTCTTTGTGGTATTCCCATAATTTACATTTCAAACATTATGTATGTTCTCAACTAACAATTCTAAATAAACCGAAACATTTCCGATTGGTTCAATAAATGGCCTGCCAATTTCTGTGAAAACATTGTTCAATATTGAATGCTATATTGTTTATTTCAATGAATTGTAGGTACCAGATATAAGTGAAATATTCAGTTGCATTATGTTTGAGGTTATCCAAATAAACATGTGTATTTTCCATCCACATGTATGTTTCCCGACCTCTGGCCTATTTTCAGGTGAACTATGACATCGATCGGAAACCGATCATCCCCATAAATTGAATGTTCGGAAAACATCGAATTTATTTTCATCCGAGGTTAAAATAAATAGATTTTTAAATGAAAATTTCAATTTCAATTTGTTTGATTTATCGTGACGAATTATCGATAAGGTATACCAATATAACGCGGTTCAGAAAACCCAATCAAAAAAATTGAATTTTTGAAAATCAAAATGAACTCGATTCGTTGGGGCATAGAAACGTATTGCGATTAATAGTTCCGCTCTATGCTAATAAAGGATATGAAGCGATAGTAAACTATGCAATGAGAGTATAATGATTGCTATCATTCACAAGATGAAGTTTAGGCTACGAGCCGCAGGTTGAGTGGCCTGAATTGCTGAACTACTGAATATTTTTCTTGAAGTTTTTATCATTAGAGACCCTTCCATCACTTGTGTCGAAAAAGCCAAGTGGATATTTTAGTATTTTTTTAATGAACTCGTCATTTCACAGGGTGTTCCAATCGGAAAGGGGAGATTTCTTGAGTGATTTTTAGAAAATAAAGACCCATAAACATGGGATCGCAAACTTTTCGTTATAGAAATACAGGGTGTTAATGTTTCACTCAAAAACTGACGAAAGTAGTACGACTCTGAGGATTTTTTTTAATTCTTCGTTTAATTTACGACAAAAAATCTCTTTTGTCTTTTTTCGTATGGAGTACCGTATGCCCGTACTCATAGTCGATGCTCCGTCAGATCTCGTACTCAAGAAGATCTTAGGCTCGTATTCATAGTTCGCCCATGAGGGTGAGTGAGACTTTGTATCGCACTTGGTTTGAGTTGAGGTCACCTTTATGATAAGGGCGATACAAACTCTCACTCACCCTCAAGGGCGAACTATGAATACGAGCCTAAGATCTTCTTGGGTACGAGATCTGACGGAGCATCGACTATGAGAACGGGCATTAGTTATGTAAGAAGTAAAACATCGTCTCCATCACATAATGTGTTGAATATGTTTTATTTTCCAACATAAAAACGGCGCCCCACACGAAACAAAGGCAGGAGAGAATTTTCGTCCAAAATTGAATGAGCAATAGCGGTTTGAATGGATTCATAAAAAATGATTAGTAATAATAAATATTCACATATTTTCCGACAACACAATGCAAAATAAGAGAATCATGTCAATATTAATAAAAACAATGAAAGCAGAAAATAATTTAAATTTACTAAAATCAACCAATATTAAACCCATACTTCGAAAGTAATCCCGTTAACGCACAAGGAACATGCATGGTGGTAATATCAAACAGAGCATCCATAGATAGCTATTTCGCCCTATTTGGAGCTCTTCAGTATGGAGGAGCTCCGTCTGAAAGGCATTCTAGGTTCCCTTATTTGAAGAAATATTGCCTAGCTCTGAGAATAACAGAACTGAAAAGCCATCTCTTGGGATACTTACGAACAACTACCTCCGATGCATGAACTCTGAACGAAGCGCGAGATGTTTATCCGTTTTTCATACAAACTGGTGGTAGTCCAACTATGTGGATTTAACCTTCAGTCGATGAAGTGGAAACGCTCAAAATTCGTTTCTAATCATTACAATATTATCATTATTCTTTGTGCGTTGACGGGATAAGTTCCGAAGTACTATGAGTTTAATATTGGTTGATTTTAATCAATTAATATTATTCTCTGCTTTCATGGTTTATATTGTACCTGCTTTCCTATTAACGCGTTAATTTTCATTTAGTCAATATTGATGGTTACTCAGATCGTCACCAGAGGGAGTATCGCTTAGCTTGATTTGCTTATAAGGATAAGGCCGGGAGCACACCAGCATTGTCGTTAAAGGAACCATCGCACATCGAAACAACACAGCTTTACAGTTTCTTCTGCTAAATGTGGCCTGTATATTCAGCTATTTTGGATTTTTACGTTTCTTTTCAGTTGAGTTCGCCCGAATTCATTCCCTATTTCTGAGTTATCTCAATAGCAACGCAATCAAATACCATCCACAACATGCATCGAGTGAAGTGAGGTGTTAAACAGAATCAATGGCCGACCAGCTGTTGCGAATTTCTAATTGAATTCCGATGTTAGTATTATCACATTGTGAGCATTTCAGGGAATAACGTGGTTACGCGTGTGAAATTAACTTATTGATCACACGAAGTCGCACGGAGCAATCAGTTAATTCACATATCATCAGTTAGAACCATTACGTTGCAAAATATGGAAATTGAAGTGAAATTTGGTAATTGGAGTGCATATAGACCATCCAAGAATGATGGACATCGAAATAGGGCTTGAAAGTCTAGTCGCAGCTTTATTTCTGGTTCCAAAAAAATAGACTAATTTTTCTGGGATGATCAATATCAGGAATACAGGGTGTCCCAAAACTCGACGTCAACCAGGAACCGGGTGAAAAGTCAAGTAATGCTGATTGTCAGAAAAATATAAATAAAAATCGAAGTTGCATGATTTTAAAATAATGGGCATTTAAAAAAACACGCAAAATTCCACACCTATCACAGTCTTTTCGCTCCTGTTGCCACAAATATCAACTTTTTCCAATTTTTTTTGCTGTGTAACCTCAAATAATGCTTGTCTGAACTGTAATCAAAATTTGGATACCAGCTGCTCTAGGTTTCATAAAAATAGGGCTTGCTTCTCAGAAAAAAATCCAAAATAAACAATTGCCTTGTTTCAACTGACTGTATTGAAAAAAAATGTACTACGCAAGTTTGGCATGTTTTGTCAAAAGTTTGCGCATTTAGTAAGGATTCCAAAATGGTATAATACTTGTTAAACTGTAGCTGCCGTAGTTCAAATTTATTTTCGATTGCCTTTGAATGCACTTTTTCGTAAACTGCTTCCCAGTAAAAAAGTCCAATGGATTCGAGTCCGGTGAACCAGATTGGCCACCAGATTGGACCAGAACGTCCGATCCATCTTTTAGGAAAGAATGTTACCAGAAAAAAAAATTTCCAGGGAAAATAATTTTTCCAGAAAAAAATTTTCCGGAGAAATTTCTCTGGAAATTTTGGCAACATTTTTTCCGGAAGATGGATCGGACGTTATGGTCCAATCTGGTGGCCGGCCCGTTCACCGGACTTGAATCCATTGGACTTTTTTACTGGGAAGCAGTTTAAGAAAAAGTGTATTCAAAGGCAATCGAAAATAAATTTGGACTACGGCAGCTACAGTTTAACAAGTATTATACCATTTTGGAATCCTCACTAAATGCGCCAACTTTTGACAAAACATGCCAAACTTGCGTATTACATTTTTTTTTTCAATACAGTCAGTTGAAACTAGGCAATTGTTCATTTTGAATTTTTTCTGAGAAGCAAGCCCTATTTTTATGAAACCCAGAGCAGCTGATATCCAAATTTTGATTACAGTTTAGACAAGCATTATTCAAGGTTACACAGCAGAAAAAAATTGGAAAGAGTTGATATTTGTGGCAACAGAAGCGAAAAGACTGTCACAGGTGTGGAATTTTGCGTGTTTTTTTAAATGCCCATTATTTTAAAATCATGCAACTTAGATTTTCATTTATATTTTTCTGACAACCAGCATTAGTTGCCTTTTCACCCGGTTCCGGAAATTGTAATAATTATGTCCGATATTCTCGAGCATATCGTCAACTACTCGTTCCGACGAAAGTGTATATTCATTTCGAACGGATATAATTATTACAATTTCCTAAAATATACACTCGAAATGTCACGGACGAATACGTTCGTCGAATCAGTTATCCTGAGAATTGACACCCCTGTCTCGCAGTTCTAAGGATCATAAAACTTAAAAACTAGTTCAATAATGAAGGATTTTCTCTTTTTAGAATCCAATCGATAATCCTCTTCAAAAAGCCTTCCAAGCAAAAAAAGGACCAGAAAAATTAAATAATTGAAACTCTATCAAATCGATTTAAAATTAACAATCTAATTCAAAAACGAATCAGAAACTCCATGTAGAGCCATCCTGAAATTTAAACATGGAACAATCATTTATGAGATGTTCTATTGTCTCCTCTGCATTCCTGCATTAGCTAGTAGGACTCTCAACTGAATTCCATGATGGACCTTGTGAATTTAAAAATATTTTTCCTTTTTACTCACCATTATGATATTTCAATATAATAGCTGAACTGGTTAAAGAAATAGAAAAATCTTGTGATCCTATGGAGGGTGTAGCCAAGTGCATGTAATGGTAGAAACGTAATGACGTAAAAATGACTCAATATAATACACGAACAATTTTGAACACAAAATTTGACAGAGAGTCAATATATAAAAAAATCGATCTAGACAAACTTTTATATTTAGCTACTCAATTTTCAGTTCGAAATGTTATTGCATCAATTTTAAGCATTTTCATTTTCGGAGTAATTAAAAATTACCTTCCAGCTAGTCAAAACTTTTTCCTGATAAAATCTCGGTGCTCTGATAGTTTCTCAGAATATTGGGAATGTTGCAAATAATTCATTACTTTGGTAAATTATAATTATCCTTTGACCACCATTACTTCCATTAGTTGTTCTCCATCTGTACAAATTATAAGTTTTCCAAAAAAGGATAGCAACAACGTTTCATTGGGGAAGTTTCCAATTAGTTGAGCGAACAATGGAAACTAACTTGCATGGAAATCCCTTTAAACTCAATTTCATTATCGATTTTCAGATGCAGAAGTTATGTTGCTACCTTTTATGTAGCATCCCGTTCAATTCGAATCGGAGCCACTTGAAATTCTATCCGGATGCTGAGAAGCCGATAAATATCTGCCCAGGACAGAATTATCTATCGCAAATTATGGAGAAAACATTCTGGTGGAAAGAAACCCCTCATGCGGAAATTTTCATTCCTGTTTGCGGAAGTTCAGTCGGGAGAAAATGAAGTCGATGGTTAATTTCGCACTTACTGAGGAATAATCTTTGTAGGAAAATATATTTGGAGATCGTGTTCTACTTTGGTACTTTCTTGTGAAACGAGTCTTTGTTTACCAGAATGGAAAATTGTGCTTTTTGCTTTTGCTACAAGAAGAATGATTTTATGATGCAATTTAGTTTTATTCACTGAGATAGCAAGTCCAACGCTTCGAGGTATACGAAATTGGAAAACTGAAAAACATTAAAAGAATGCAAAGGCGAACATAGTGAGTGGTGCTTTTGAATTTATTCTGAACGAATTAATTTTCTATTGTACTATTATTTGAGATGTTTGTATCATTTTCTATTATTCTCTTCGGCCTTCATTATTCTCACAAATTAGGTTCTGTCGGACAAAATGAACTTCATTTAACAAAATTTTTCGAACAATTTTCGTCTGAATAATTAATTCAATAGAAGAACTATTCAAATAACTTCTGAAGGAGTTTGCTCACGAGATGAAACGGTCAAAATAACTTCTAGTTGTTCTAGGTACTATAGTTCTTCATTATAAAATGAGTCTTTGTTTACTAGAATGGAAAAATATGCTTTTTGCTGCCGCGCTTTTTTCTAACGGTCTAGCTAGCGTACTTTAGTTTTACACAATATCTGTAATTTCAAAATTGTTAGCCGAGAGTTGTCTTAAACAGCAGCAGTGAAATAGTATATAACATTACTAGCAAGGTAAGAGGGTTTTTACTGGCGAATGGAGGATATAACTGACGAGCCGCAGGCGAGTCAGTTGCCTCCTTGAGCCAGTAAAACCCGTTACCTTGCGTGTATTGTTTTATATTTTATTTGTTTCTCATTTGTAAAAAGGTTAGATAAATTCCAAAAAAATCTCAAGAATTTGTCGCAAATGTCGTAAGTTGCATTATTTATGATTATTTATGACATCGGAAAATTATGACAACTGTCAGTGGCTTTACGAGAGGGAAGTCCTTCGAGAATATTTGCTCATTTCTGATGAAAAAGGCCAGATCCAAATGAAACAAAGCATGAATATCGTTTTAAATACTTTTATAACGTTTATTACTAAAAATATTTGTTCCAGGAACGATGAAATTAGACGAATAAATGAAATTAGAAGCGAGTACGTGAAACTGTCAGTGAGTTTACAGGTCAAAAAACCTCTAGGATATTTGCAATTCTGAGAAGGAAAACAAATAGATACGAATGAAACAAGGTACGAATATCGTTTTCGAATAGTTCGAGAACGTTTATTGAGAAATACATTTGTTCCAGGAACTCTGAAATTACAAAGATGAATGAAATTAGAAGCAAGTACTTGACAAATCTCAATGTAAATAATACTACTAACTTGTAAAAATTTTACAAGTTCAAATTTTCAGAGTAGTTGCAGGATCGAACTAGCTCGGTTGAGAATTCGGTCGAATAGATTCCGAGTTATGATGATTTTATTCTTGTTTTTGAATAATTTCTAAACAAGATATGCAGTAGGATCTAAACTTTATATTTGAATTATCAATGACAAGTTACACTCAACCTACGGCCGACCATAAATTTGGAAATGACGATTTCAAAACTTTCAAGATTTTTTTGATAGGTTCCAGACGTCAATGGAAAAATTGAATACATAACTGAAAAAAAATTAGATAATACCAGGATATTTTTGTTTTTACTTGCATTGTTTTGGCCTTTCGATATAAGCAACAGGCGTTTTCGGAAACTTACTCAGGGTTACTAACTCGATCCATTGGGTCACGTGACGAATCTACTCGGATCATAGACCCGGGTCTAAGTTTACGAACACCGCAGGTTTATCATTTGAAGTAATAGTCGTATTAATAACCTACCCAAATATTTTATAGATTTGTTTTTTCAGTCCCAGTTTATTTTGGGATTGTCCCTAGCTTTGCTTGCATATATTGGCTTTCGTAAAATATTTCTTATAATTTCTGATGTGCCCTTTCGTATTATGTTATTTTTGAGTACCTATGTTAAAGAAGTAGAAAATTTATTTTTCCAGTTCCAGTGTCCAGTGTCTCCAGCTTTGCTTTGATTTATTGGCTTCTGTTAAATCTTTCTTATAATTTCTGGTGTGCCCCCACATGTTCAATATTATCTTTGAGTACCTATATGTTAAAGAAGTAAAGAAGGCTTTAGATTTAACGCAGAAAGATCTGCATACAGAGTTATGAAGAAGATGTTTCACTCATAGAACCACACATTTCACACTGAGCCAAATTCTCTTCTTCCTCCATAATTTTTAGGAATAGAATATATGAAATTACTATGATAAGAGTTGAAGACTTATTGCTGCATTTTTCAAATACAAAATTGAACTGCAGTGCGATGCGGTGACTTTACGACCCTGCTCTCGTGTAGTGTTA
Organism: Propylea japonica; assembly: GCA_013421045.1. Classification (NCBI taxonomy): domain Eukaryota; kingdom Metazoa; phylum Arthropoda; class Insecta; order Coleoptera; family Coccinellidae; genus Propylea; species Propylea japonica. The sequence goes on along the minus strand of CM024241.1, from coordinate 31,071,679 downwards.
CGATTGATAAACCTGAGTCAGTGATCGAGTTAATAGCACCGTACTTTCGGAACACGGATTGGATGTTCGGGTTAGGAAAACGAACGCGAAGGTTAGAAATCGAGTTAAACCGAGTAAGTATCCGAAAACGCCTAATGTTAGTACATTTGAGGGGTAGAAAATACATATGTATGAATTCCAGCACCTGCTTCTAAATGCCAAAGCTAGCAGGAACTGTTGCAGGTGCTTTATAGGACCTTGGGATCGTAAAGCAGGCAGTAAGAAGTATTAAATAATATTTTCGTTTCCCCGCGTATCCTACAGGTTCCGGTTCCGCTGATAAATCTTCCTTTTCAATCAAATACGTCACGTGGTTGCGGAGGTATCTCTTTATTAAATTTCGCCGCGGGTAACGCAGCAAAATTACACCTTTCTTACCATGTGTAGGGGATCGGATTTTAGGGGAGGAATGAGGTTGTGTGGGACGAGGAAAAAATTCTGAATAAGGATTTTCAGCAATTTCTAAGGCGATGAATGCCTCATAAATTGGTTTTGTCACGTTTTTAATGAAATCGTTCCCTTACTCTCTCGTCGGTAAATAACGAACGGTGCTAAATTCTGATAGCTATACGAATATAGAAATGTTTGCTTTTTAACCGAGTGAAAGGTTTTCAGGCGTTCAATGAACCAGATTATTTGAATTCCATTTATTTGATACATAAATTTCTGATAGTGAATCAAATTAACTATAATCATAAAGCAGACAATCAGTTAATGGAACCTATGCAATTATGTATTTTTTAGGGGATGATTTTCTTCCATTTTGAAAAAACAGTAGTAGAAATGTGAAAATTTCGAGAAAAGCTAAAAAGATTGCTTAGAATAACAATATCAATCGATATTTCGAAAGTCAGATCAACAAAGATAGTTAAAAAATTACACTTGTTTTGGATATTTCACTTTTTCGTGAACAGTTTTTTCATATAACACTCTTTTCCGTAATTCTGTAACATGAGAATAATCTTAAAATCGAATAATAATAAATCCATATCCATACCAAGAATATGTTTTTGCGCCGACCTCAAAATAAAAGTTAATGACCCATTTTAATGTTCAATTTATGCTATTTAATGTGCAATCCTCAGGGCAACAGTACACAAAGTATTCAGAAGAACTACGAGAAATGTCAAAACTCTACAGGAACATAGAAAAATAGAAATTTCATCATGTCAAATGTATGCCTTGTGCAAAATGAGAATGTATTTCAGTCATGAATTCATACACAATTCATATTAATGCCGTCGGAAAAATCTTGTAATTATGGTCTCGAACTATTAACTTGTTACTGTTCATTTTTCCATTAGTAAATAATTTATTAGTTTATATCGAATTGAATCAACGTAATTTAACTCAAACTAATTGGCGCCCTCATGATATTTTTTTATGAGTGTTTTCTTATTGGATTGATTGTGAAATAAAAAAATAAACTCACATCCAGAATTGCTCTCCGGTGAACAGTTGCCGTTCGCAGTTTAACAAACAACAATTCAAATTAAATTTAAATTTGACACATTTGTGAAAAGTACGTTAAAACTGGTTTGCTCCAAACTGATTTCATATCGCCGATCGCATTTTGATTTTTTAGATTGGAAAAATTTGAGTAGAAGAAAGAATGCGTAGTTTTCTAACCAGTCCTGTTTTAAATTTTCACATAACAACAAGTTCGCATCCCAAACTGTTCTCTCATTTCTGACAGCATTTTGAGATTAGAAAAAATGAGTAGGAAGGAAATGAATTATTGCACCAGAATTTACAGGGTGTCCCAGATTCGATAATCATCTCGAAAACCATAAGGGTTAGAGAAAAAATATTCAAGGACTCCCTATCTCTTTTTTCAAAATAATCAATAGCCAGCAAACAGATCATAGGTATCTGAATTGGCAAAAGAAATTACAAAAAAAATGGTTTGGAATTTTTATATTTCCAACAGAAAACGAGATATAGCGAAATGTAACTCGAGAACCAATTCAGATACCTGGGACCTGTTTGCTGGCAATAGATTAGGTTTCAAAAAAGAGATAGGGAGTCCTTTTTCATCTAAATCTTATGGTTCTCGAGATGCTCTCAGTGATCATCGAATATGGGACACCCTGTACATTGATTTTGAGACACCGCAAGATTACACATTTCTTACCATGTGTATGGGATCGGATTTAAGGAGAGAAATCAGGTTGTGTGGGGCGAGGAAAAATTTTCTGAATAAAGATTTTCAGCAACTGAATGCCTCATACATTGGTTTCGTCACGTTTTCAATGAAATCGTTCCCTTACTCTCGCGTCGGTAAATAACGAATGGCACTAAATTCTGATAACTGTACGAATATAGAGAATGGTTCGTTATTTTTACCGAGAGAAAGGTTTTCATGTGTTCAATGAATCCCTTTATTGGAAGAGCTTTTGTTGAATACTTATCGTTAACTATAAAGCAGACAATCGAACGATGAATAGCTTCTATCAAATTATTATTTTGATGGTTTTTTCGATACTGATAGACTGTATTTCAGAAAGTTCGTTTTTTGCAGGAAAGTTTTTGCTTCAAAAATGAACTTAAGCACTAAGGAGGTACTCTCAAGCTATAAAACTAGACATTTTCGAGGAAAATAGCCGAAAACAGTCGGAAAATTTCCAAGACAGCTAGGAAAGAGATTTGTGCCGAACCACATTATCAATGTGCGAAATTTCAGACCGATTATTCTTTATGTTAACAATTCTACACTTCTCGAAACAACTCCAATCTCTTGTATCATAAAATCAATTCATTTCTCCTCTTCTTTTTTTTGAATCCCAAAAGATTGCAAATCACATTTTGGGATTGAGTAAAAAGAAAAAGAATAACTGAACCAGAATAAAATGATTCTTACGACACGAGAGATTGGAATGATTCGGATAATTTTCAAACTACCGAATCATAAAATTTCTTCATCGACATATTGAGTGATTCTAAACAAACTATTTCCTTAACACTCTTCAAACTTTTCATATTTTCGCTGTTTTGGGCTATATATTTAGGTACCAAGTTGTTCAAATTCATTTTCAAAGAAAAATGATTCCATCTGATGAGATCCATCTTCACAAAACTCATCTCAGAAAATAACCTTGAAGGTTAATACGGAATCAAGTTTTCATAGCAAATTCTCTTTCTGACATTGATAAAAGATGTGAATTCCGGAAGGAGCTTGAGATGAAACGATTATTGGAAGCATTAGGTACGTAACTTCGGGCCGCAGAGGACCAACTAACCACTTTCCTGATAACATTAGTTTCGAAGTCAGTTCATACGTCCATTACGAGTCAGAAATTCTGACGTGTAATTGACGTATAAACTGCACTCGAAATTATTGTTAAGGGTGCTTAATAATCGAGAATAATTGCCAACATTTTTCGTCTATGCTCGCTTGGTGTGCATTGGTTGAAATTTTTTTTCGATAATTTCATCTCGGAACTTTTTCGATCCACTCTTTCGGTTTAAACTGTGTTATGCCTGACTCTTAAACGCATGAATTTTCATTTATTATTATTATCACCACGTCTGGTTTACGACGAAGAAAAGAGCGTTTCCACTTCATCGACTGAAGGTTAAGTCCACATAGTTGGACGTTGGACTACCACCAGTTTGTATGAAAAACGGATAAACATCTCGCGCTTCGTTCAGAGTTCATGCATCGGAGGTAGTTGTTCGTAAGTATCCCAAGAGATGGCTTTTCAGTTCTGTTATTCTCAGAGCTAGGCGATATTTCTTCAAATAAGGGAACCTAGAATGCCTTTCAGACGGAGCTCTTCCATACTGAAGAGCCCCAAATAGGGCGAAATAGCTATCTATGGATGGTCTGTTTGATATTACCACTATGCATGTACTTTGTGCGATGACGAGATTAGTTCCGAAGTGTGGGTTTAATATTGATTTATTTCAAATCAATTGATATTATTCTCCGCTTTAATTGTTTACACAGGGTCTCTATATGATTGTAACAGCGCAGTTGGCTTTGGATTATTTATGTCTTTATATTACTCTGTTTCGCAGGTAAGTATCGGTAATCTCATTTCTGTCAGCTGGTTGACGACTTATAACCTAATTTTGCGAGTTACTTTGAAATCAATGTAATTTCGTTCTTTCGAATAATGTAAGGTAATTGCTTATTTTATATACGCATGGCTGATGTATGTAGATAGTATGATACATTCTCTGATATAATTTTGTGAAATTTAGTTTTCATTTCGTGCGAGGAAAGTGGGAGGTTTCTATTGGAACCACCAGGAGGTGGAAAGTTTCAAAAATTCATCCTTGTATTTGTTTTTCGCAGGAGGAAAGAAAAACTGCTTTATTGTTAAAAAAAATTCGACGTCAGATGAGGCCTTTATCCTTCTATTCGAAATTCCTTCTGACGAGTCTGTCACATCAGGAGCCCCATCGGATGATGAACTCGAAGAAAATTCCGTTGAAAAATTATAAAAAGGCAATGAAAATGACCTCTCGTCGATTTGTGATGAATTGATAGACGATCTGAATAATGAAGACCGACAGTACTTAAAAAGTGAAGAACAGCCAGTGAGCAGATTCAAATTCAACGTACCAATAGAATCATAGAAATATGCCAATCCACGGAAACAAAGTGGGATATACTCATTGCAGTACACTTGCAAACCCACAGAACACGTTGACTTTGTTCCACTTGCTCTGTGGAACTTTGTTTGACTGAAAAGTTGAATTGTTTTTATGAAATTCCAAAAAAATCTCAATATTGAATGAAAAGTTTCTATATTCCTACTGGTTTCAAGTGGACTCACATATTTTTGTGAAATTTTTCAAATAAATATTGAAAATAATTATGTGGTGCATCTTTTGAACGCCTAATGTGTCACATTTCTGAAAGAAAACCCTGTTTCGAAAGGAATATAAATGTC